>CM033739.1:5775745-5974278 GCA_019671005.1 Hibiscus mutabilis | reverse complement strand
CCTGAACTGAGATCCCCCGCGCTCTTCTCCAAACTTTTTATTTGGCAACAGACACCATAGAATCAGAAAATAACAGTGAAAAAATCAGCATCACACAAAACCGAAGGGAAAAAATATTATAAAACCCTTTCTTGGACATCAAGATGGAGGTTAAAACCTATAAAATATCTTGGCCTAGTAGTATCTCTTGTTATGTTTGTTTTAGTTTTTCTTTAACCAAAGAAAGGGTAGGAAATTAAGAACAAAAACAATATAGAAAGTAAATAAGTACACCAAATGATCTTTTTAAACTGGCTTTGCATCATCTTTTCTACCAAGTCCCCATCAAAACTAGGGATGTAGTATATCAGTAATATACTATTTTTGAAAAATCCATATTCGATTGATCTGGACAGCACTACAACAGGCCACATGTATATTAGGCTTGTCAATGATTCATCAAACATGAATACTTTACATCTTCGGCAGATAAACCTGGATGCATACCATTCATTACTCTTTGGTCATTCAAAGCCTTCAAATACAATGAGTCCAACCATGGTTGAAATACTCCTTCATGAGGAATATTCTGGCAAAATACTACAAATTAGAAGCTTTGCTCAGGAAAAAAAAAAGTTTGAGAACACCAGTACATGTGATTTGTGCCAAGCAACCATGTTTGATGTCATAGGCATGAAAACCTCTGCTAAGTGCAATAAATATTCTGAATGTACCAATGATGAAACACTCACCACTAACCAAAAGAAAAATCCCCGTAAGAGATACGAAACTTTATGTCGATCATGCTTGAATTCTTCAACTTTCATTCTTAGTTCTGCAAGAGTAACAAAATAGTTATTAAAGCTAATATATTTTGAGAAATTCTCATGTGCGATGGCTGAATAAATACTGAAACTACAGAAGGAAACAGTTATCAAGCTCAGTAAGTGAAAGTGTACAGAAACTATGGAACCAAAGCAAAATAGTCTTGCAAAATCAGAAGTGAAAACGGAGGAAGAACCACTAAAATAACTTGCAGCGGAATAGCAAAACAACCAACTGAGAGTGGGAGATGAAACTTTAAGTAAACAAAATTTAAGATTCCAGGAACAACCAAGCACTCAGTAACATATTTTTTGGTATAACAATCAGTATACGACAACTAATTTGGATCCTGTACTGTAGATATTCATTATGGGGAGTGAGGACGGGCTTCCCAACTCAGTTTCCTCCATTCACAACGGATTCAAACACCTGAACTTAAAACTTAAGAGTTCTAGCGTCTCGTCCCACTAGACCAACTGGTTGTTGGTAGCACTCGGTAACATCAGTACACCAGGAAACTAGCTTACTCATTTTATGTGAGAAAAACATATGCATCAGTCTTTGCTGTCAAGATTCTTTCAGAAACTGGCACCGGTCTCAGTTACCTACGGACTTAATAAACATAACTTACATCTTTATAATATGGGAAAAGATCAATAAACTTGGAGAAACAAAACTTACCTTCATACCAATCAAGGTATGATTTTCCATCAGTTTTGGTTGAACATGAGCTCATCCTTCTGCATCTAACACCCTGCGCTGGTTTTCTGTGAGTTGCTTATCGCCAAATATTTTCAAACTCCAGTTGGTTATAAGGAATCTTAAGAAGATCCATAAGCTTCTCCCTGAACTGAGATTGACTAGAACTTCCGCCGCAATCCCCACGCTCATCACTGTTCATTTCATTCTTATAAAGATACTCATCCCAGGTTTCATTTTTCACAACAAAATTCATGGTCTTCAAAGATTCTACATTTGATTTACAAGAAAATGGATCAAACTCGGCTCCCTCTTCTAGTTCTCTACCCATAGATCATATTCTGCATATGCATATATTATTAGAAGAAAAAAAAGGACTTGAAAATAGTATTTGCGTTGAGCTATAAGAATCAAAGAATGAGGAATTTTAACCTTTTTTATATTTCCAAACAAACAGAAAGAGCGGAACAGCAGAGGATTACCAGGAAGTCGAGAGATTTGAGTATTTTTCTTGTTTATTTTACATTTCTCTTTTTTCTCGCTTTTTTGAGCTATAAGGCCCTGCTTGGTTCAGCATAAAACATGAAGCAGAAAGGAAAATAAATTTTTAAGTTGCTTGAAAAGTAGAAGGGAGTGTGTTTTCTTTCGTACTGTAGAAATACCCATCCGTCCAAAATTGAGCGGAAAAGACCAGCCGATCTGGTTTTAAATACAAAATTACTGCATTACCCTTTATTAAATTTAAAAATTACCTTTTACTGACATTACTCCCGAAATCCAACTTGGTTTCGGTTTGAAATCACTAGCTTATAATATATGAAAATTAATGAATTAATTTATAACTTAATATAATTAATTTTTTCATTATAATTAATAAAGAAAAAACATGAGTCCATTGAAGAAATTACTGATAAATGAATTAATCATTCATGTTCAGCTTGTTACCTAGTCTATTAAGACTGATAACAGGTTGAAAATTCATTTATTATAATCTAATATAATTAATTTAATTTATAATTTGATATCCTCGTGTGTATATATATTAACAATATTTTATAATATATTTTATTTTAAATAGTTTTATAAACTACTTAGATTAAGATTTTTAAAATAAAGATCTTTTCATTATTTTAAATAAATATTATCCTAATAAAAATTAAAATTAAATAATATTATAATGAAACTTTTCAATAAAAGAAAAATAAGTATAAGGGTATAATAGTAAAGTGAATTTTTTTCTCTTACTTTTTTATTGTACCGAGCAGACGAAAGAATCATATTTTTTTTTAATTTTCTATCCTCTCAACCAAACACACCAATGAAAAGAAAATATATGTTTTCCATCTTTTCACTTTTCTACCCATTCAATTTTTCATCATTTCAATTTTCTTTTCTCTCTACCAAACAAAACCTAAGTACCCAAAAACTAAAGTCTGGACTTCAACACAAAATATAATTAAATTGAAATTTGGCGTTTGTTTTTAATATATATTTTGTATTTGAATCTGATATCAAAATATAATTTGATACTATTTTTTTGTTATATGCACGTCCGTCTTACAGTTCATATTCGGGGTGCGAGGCTGCCCTCTCAACAATATCGTCTCTAAGGTTCAAACTCATATCCTCTCATTGAGAGTGCAATGTGTCTTACCAATGCATCCAACACTTATTGGTTAATTTGATATCATTTTTTTTAAAATAAGTATTTAGATACATTTAACGTTATCATTTAAAAGTAATTTTAATTAAAAATACATGTTTGATTTTTGAAGTCATAAGGTTAGATAAATAATTTTGAGAGAAAATTATGTATGCGTTTGGTTTTAAAGAATATAGACGATTTTTATTTTTATTTTTTAAAAAAATAAAAAAATGTTAAAGAAAACGTATTTAGTTGTAAAATTAGAAAATAATTTATAAAAAATAAGATAAAAATGAGTGAAAATTTAAAAACATAAAAAGATAATTCACTAATTAATTTGTTTAACTCAAGTTTAAATCCTTCTAATGTTTATTTTAAAATTTTGGTTTATTTAATTATATTTTATCTTTTATTATTATTATATTTAAATTTAATTACTTAATAATTATTTGTTTATTTCTATTTTAAAAAACTAGACACCTAAAATATTTTCACTATTTTCCTTAAAAACAAGTTTTTATCTATTAACCAAATGTGAATTCTATTTTTTTCAAAAATTGAAAATAAAAATTATTTTAAAAATATTGATATATTATTGAACATAGTGGAAATCTTTACTATTACAATTTTATTAGAGCCTTTTATAGAGAGCTCTATGATCTTTTATAATTATTTTTCTAACATTCGATATATTATTGAACATAGCGGGAATCTTTACTATTACAACTTTATTATTCGTGAATGACATCAATTTTTTTATTCATGAACGACATTCATTTTTATGTCAAAAAAAAAAGAATGGCATCCATTTTATCTTAAAAAAAATTACTATCTTTGAAATTATTGCTACCATTTTTGGCAACCATTTGACTTCTTGCACCGGTAGATTACTTTGCCATTTAATTTTTTTTGAAAATCTTGACAATATTTTTGAAAAATCTTGACTATCTTTAAAAAGTCTTGCCAACACAACTATTTTGTCATCATTATCTTTTTGACTTTTTGTGTCAGTAGAATCCAGATTTTTTTTCTTGTTTTGATCATTGTAACATATGTACTGTCATTTGCAAGATCAATAGTTTTAATTAGAAATGACTGAAAATTTTTGTCTATATCTTCTTTTTATGATTCGAAACTCATTAAACTTAACATTTCTGTCATTATTTTTTTGTATTTTTTTTCTCTTGACTTGTACTAATACTATACTAGCATTTGATTTTGGTTGTAGAAGTCTTGATGTATCATTATCTGAGATAAGTGATTTGTACAGGCTTGGATTTTTGGCAAAGAATTTTTCTAAATATTTAGAGTCATATTTTTCATAATTGAATTTGTCCCACCATTTTGTTTTGAAGGTTCTGACTAATCAAGGGATATTTATTTCTTCATTATTTTTCATAACTGTGTCCCCAAGAAATTATCCAAGAAATACACAATTTGAAGAAAAAATAAATAGTCTGGAATAAATATTTTTGGTCTGGTTTCGATTAGAATTTTTCAAAAAATAGGCCAAAAGGGCTTGGATTTTTTGTGGTAATATATCAAAAAGAAGTTAGACCATAATATGACCATCATTCTTAAAACCAGTTAATTTTTTTTTATTGGAACCATATTTGAAAAATATGAGTTAAGAATGTCTCATATCTATGTTATTTATGAGAAATGCACTATACCAGATTGTTTTAGTCCCAGTGTGAGAAATGTGTATACTGGATAATTTTTTCAGAGAAAAAAGTTGAAAATTCTATAAAAAAAAAGTCATTGAACTTTCACCAAATCTCCGGGTTTAAGAGTTTTGAAAATATGGGCTATAAAATGAGTTATAAATTTTGGATCTTTTGGATTAGTATATTGTTCGAAAGATACAACTTCTCTTTTAATTAAAATATTCATATAATACTCTTAAGTTTTTCCAGTATTTGTTGTCATGAAATGATAATCATTAAAAAGATATTTGATTAAAAGTTCTGGAGGTTTATTAGGAAAATCATCTTCCAATGCATTCAACATTTTTATTTAAAAAATATTGTAAAATTTTGAGTAGATGTTTGTAGCAACACTACTTGTTTTAAAAATATATATTGAATATATTGTTGTTTTGAAATGTTTGTGAAAAATTCTAGTTTATGCAAAATAATGTCTCTATTCTTTTAAATTTATATTACTTTTGCAGCAATTTGTTTGAGAAGATCGTCATCTTCATTTGAGCAAATGTCATAGTAACTTTTGGAGATTGAGATTCTATCCATTTTTTTTAACTTCAGATGATAAAAGTATATTTTTTAAAATATTTTAAATATTTTTCTTTGGAAGTACTTTTAAACTAAAATTACAGTTTTAACTTTTATTTGTTACTTTTTTCTGTCACATTCAATATATTCAATATTGATTTTTTTGTCATTTTTTTAACTTTGATTATAATATTTTAAAGATTTTAATTAATTAAATTTTATAAAAATTATTTATTTTTAAACTACTTGATTGAAGTTTTTTAAAATATATTTTTACATTTTATCAATAATAAATTTAAAGTAATAATATGAGTCAAAGTTCAAAAAATTTGACCAAGAAAAGTCAATACTAGACATATTGAATGAGACGGAAGGAGTATTATTTACTTTATAGTTTATAAATTTATAATTATTTATCAAGATAAAACTATATGATTAATAATTTATTTATTGGGTTAAAAATTTTATAACTCATAATACCAATATTTTAAATAAATATTATTTAAAATTTTATATATTTTCGTAGATCACATACAATCATTATAAATATATTTTTCTAATAAAAATGCTTTTTTATATCTTTATCATAACTTAAGTTGATACTATATTTTGAGGATAATTATTTGATACACTAGCGGTGAAAACTTTTAGTTTTTACAAGCGCCTTAGTTTTAGGGTTTAGAGACTCAATTTAGGGTGTATGGTTAGGGGTTTAGGTTTCGTAGGTTAGAATTTACTGGTTGTGAATACAATTTAAGATTTAGAGTTACAGTTTAGGATTTATAGGTTGAAACCTAAATCCTCAACATATTACCCCAAAACCTAAACCATAACCTCTAAACCCTAAACCCTAATCCTAACCCCTAAATTCTAACCATTACCCCTAACTTCTAAACACCTACACCTAAACCCCTAAACCCTACACCCTAAACCAAGTCCCTAAACCCTAAAACTAAGGTACTTGTGAAAACTAAAAGTTTACACCGCCAGTGTATTGGATATAAATCCATATTTTAAATATATAATTTTTAACTTAAAACACCATGTTTAAAACAATTACTTTATCGAACCTGTGAAGTGGTCCCTATGGTAAAGGGTGATGTATTTCATCTAGGTAACATGGATTCGAGCACAATGTGTGTGCCTTATTAAAAGGCTAAGAAAATTGAATAAATAATACCTTATAATCACACCAACATATAAAAAACAATTAATTTATCTTTATATTTAGGATTAATATTTGATACACTGCCAGTGTAAAAGAAGTTTACTCAAGCATACTTATTTTCAAGCCTAAATCTAAATTTCTAACCTTAAAACCCTAAAAGTCTAACCACAAACCCTAAATTCTAACCATAAATCTTAAATTCCAATTTTTACAATCTAAACCCTTAACCTATAAACCTTAAACTAAAACCCTAAACCCCTAAATAACCCAGCTTGTGGAAACGTTGTTTTCCGCTGCCAGTGTATAAGATAATAATCCTTATATTTAACTATAATATTAAGGATAAGCGCTCTTAGTTTAGTTCGGTATAACGTGGGTCTCCAAAACCCAATGCCATAGGTTCAAATCTTATAGAGCGCGATTCCGCTCTTAGTAGGTCGAAAATTACACCGAATTGAAGAAAAAATTGAACATCAATTCGAATTTGACCTCATTGGATTAAATTAAAATTATAAAATTATTAAAAATTAAAAAAGTAAAGATATAAAATTAAAGAATTAAAGAAAGAGGTCAGTTAAAAAAAGAGACAATAATTAATCAAAGATCCAAATGATCACCGCGTCTGTATTGTGAATATGCGGTTACGAATAATCCAGCCAAAGTAATAGGAATTAGACCTAAGATGATTCCAAATAGAAAAACTTCAATCATTTCAATTTATTTGAAAGGAGAAAAAGAAAGGTAATATCTATCCCTAAATATTAATCTCTATTGCCCATGAATATTAGTAATTAATAATTGATAATTAACACGGTAAGTAACTATAGAATATTATAGAATATATAGAATAGGACAGAAAGCTTTATTTTTATGAATTGATCGCTCATTCAATTAATTTTCAAATAAGTCGTATCTTACTCAGACCAATAAATAAAGTTAAATATTAAGGATTAATATTTGATACATCGCCAGTGTAAAAAACGTTTACACAAGCATACCTATTTTCAATCCTAAATCTAAAATCTAAATTTCTAACCTTAAAGCCCAAAAAATTTAACCATAAATCCTAAACCCTAAATTCTAGACATGAATCCTAAATTCTAAACCTTACAATCTAAACCCTTAACATTTAACCCTAAACTAGAACTCTAAACCCCTAAATAACCCCGCTTGTAAAAACTTTGTTTTCCACCGTCAGTGTATAGGATAATAATCCTAATTTTAAACATTTAAATCTCAAATATTTTATTTTCGAATTTTTTAAAAATAATGATAAATTAATCCGACCTTTTCAAAACCGAACTCACTTCATTAAAAACTGAGAAAAGACAAAAATATTGTCTTCTTTTCTTTCTAAAAATATGGTAGAACTCAAATTATTTTCCAAAATATTGCACTTTCTACAGTAATTTTGAAGATGACACTAGCTGATTTCGTCTATGAACAATAATTTCAATTAATCGAATAAAAAATTAAAATATGATACCAGGTGGTACCGTCTTTGAATAGTGTCCAAATAAAGGTGACACCATCGGCCACCGTCTTCAAATAGTGGCCACTGTACAATGTGCCGCGCAACCAAGAGAGATGGCACTGTTCAAAGACGGAAGCAAATGGCTCCAACTTCAAACAATGCTGGTCCCATGCATGGTCAGCGTGGCATGCATGGCAGGGGGCAACTTTGTGGCAAGGGGCAAGTTTGAATATAGGGCACCATGAATTGATTTTATTTTTGATTGGGGGATGGGTTTAGGGTGTTTTCAAAATGTATAGGGGTGGAGGTTAAAAGTTTGTAAGTGTTATTAAAGGGGGGTATGGGTAGTTAAGGGATTTGTTTTTTAATTTTTTGTGTTAAAAAAGTAAGGTTAAAAGGAAAATTTTGAGTGAAGAAGAAGAAGAAATTAGTAGAGAAAATATTGTAAGTAGATTCGATTTTTTAAGTTTTATTTTAGTTTGTTCGTTTTATTTTATATGTTTGATATAATTGAAATTTTATGCACGGATATCAGGAGAAAAATATGGGAGATTTGGAGAAATTTTTTTGTGCCAACAAGTAAGTAAGTTGATTTATTTTTTAAATTTTAAATTATGTATCCATCTCCCATTTTAAGTTGTTGTTTAGAATTTAGTAATTGATAGTATATTTTTATCAATTAGTATATTTTTAAAAATTAGAATTGAAAAAAATATATTCAAAATATGGTTAAAATGAAGGCAAAAATAATTTAGTATATTAAAAAATATATTCAAAATACATTTAAAAAATTAATTTAATATATTTATAAAAAATATATTCGAAAAGAACTCATCCTCGATGTTAGTAATAGTAATTTAAAATTTAGCATGCTCGTTTTTCTCCTTTTGATTTAGTATGTTCATTTTGATTTGTGTATTATGATTGAAAATCCATTTGTGTGTTTTGAACATGTAGAGAAAATATGCAATAACAGATTTATTACGATTGTCCATTACAATGGACAAATGGTGAAAACTGATGTTGGGGTTGTATTTGAATCTGAAAGTATTACGAAGTTGAGATTTGAAAAGGAAATCATGCTTCGAGAAATGAAAGAGAAGATATCCAAGAAAATTAGAGATGAGATTCATGGTTTGCGGTACCGGCAGCTGACATATGACAATCCATTCATATATTGTGCAATCACTCTCCAAAATGATGATGATGTTGTAATGATGATTGCAGAGCATGAATTTATGGAGATTCAAAATATCGAGTTGTTTGTTGAAGTGCGTGATATTCTCAACCCATCCAAAAATGTAGTTGGAGAATCTACTCAAATGGGTTTCGGTAATGAGATTGATATATCCGGAGGCAATTTTGTCACAATGTTGGCAAGTGGGACATCGAGTTCATTTCCATCTAGTTAGGCCTTTGACATAGGTATCATCATACGGGCCGACTGTTGATCCTACTATTGATGCTAATGTGGAAAACCTAGGGAGAAACACTTGAATATTCTAGCGAAGATGAAGATATTGGGGATCTCGATTTATTCTCTGATGACGTTGGTGATGCCCTTGATTTCGGTGATGGAGAAATCATTTTGACTGGAGACGACATTACATGATATGAACCTCCTGCTCACATAAGCTTAGTAGATTTCGATACGATGAGGGCACTCCAATTTTCAGATATGCCCTAATTAACTTCGAGTCAGCATGATGAATTATCGGTTGGGCTTCAATTTAATAAAATGAACAAAACTAAATTGGCAGTTAAAGTGTGTAGTATCAAGAAACATGTGGACTACGTTATTGTAGAATCTAGCCAGAGGACTTTCTTTTCCAAGTGTGTGAAATATGGACAATAGTGCAATTGAAAGATTCGAGTGTCGAAGCTTCAAAGGAAAAATGTTTGGGAGGTCACAAAGTACAATAGCGATCACACATATTTATGAACTTCTATCAACTAGGACCACCGCAAATTGGACTCAAATGTAATAAGCCATCACGTGATGAAGTTGGTTGAAGCAAATCCAAGGGTTCTCATTTCAGTGGTTCAAGCAACCATTGCACAGTAGTTTGGATATCAGATAAAATACAAGAAGGGGTGGCGTACAAGGGATAAGACAATACAGTCGGTGTATGGTGATTACGAAAGTTGTACAATGAGCTACCATCTTTATTACTAGCAATGACACGTTTCATCCCAGGCACCATAGTGAGGTATCAAACCACGAATGCATACGATCGAGAAGGCCAACTTGTTGAATGGCATAAATTTTTCCATCAACTTTTTTGGGCGTTCAAGCCATGCATTGAAGGCTTTTTATATTACAAACGTATGATCCAGGTCGATGGCATGTGGCTGTACGGGAGATACTCTCATGCACTATTGATTGTCGTTGCGCAAGATGGTAAGAACAATGTATTCTCGATTGCATTCTCAATTGTTGAGTAGGAGTCGGCGAAAGCTTGGAATTTTTTTGAGCAATTTATATGAGCATGTCATCCGAGAAGATGGGGTCTGTATTATATCATATCCAGGGTCGGGTATCAAATTAGTAATTAATCAAGACGGAAGTCGTTGGACACTTTCGTACGTATATCCCGCGTATTGTGTTCGTCACATTAGTAAGAACAGTTACAAACAGTTCAAAAACCAATACCTTCGCAATGAGATTTTAAGCATGGGTAAGTATTATTTTTTAAACTCCGTTATATATGCATATCTATTTATGTGTTTTGATTTTTCTCGAAATTAACAGCATATATTATGACACAAGATATCTACTATTGCGGCCAGATTTTAAGAGGAAGATGGACAATTTAATAAAGTATGGCGAGCGAGTTTGGAGTTGGGCAAACAATATCGAGAGGAAAAGATGGGCCCAATCATATGATGAAGGTGGTAGACGATACGAGCATATGACAACCAACCTTGTGGAGTGCATAAATAAAGTACTAAAAGAATCACGTCATCTCCCAATAGCAAGCTTAGTGAAAGAAACGTACTACAAGTTGGCTAAAGTTTGGATCATTAAAGGAAAGCAAATCGAGTCCTTAATAAATATGGGGCAAAGTTAGGCTCCCAAGCTTGTGAGGAAAATGCAAGATAATGTGAAGAATGCAACATCGATGAATGTTCACGGGTTCGACCGAATTAATCAAACTTTTGATGTTGTTGGTTTCAGACGCAACAATGAAGCAGCACACTCAAATGTATTTTGAGTTGATTTCAGACGTAGGTGATGTGACTGTGGCGCGTTCCAAGCATGGCGATATCAATGTGCTCATGCTGTTGCAACATGTATGGCTGTAGGGGTTGACCCGTACACCTATGTTGATGAATGTTTCAATCTCCACATGATGGTCAGTATTTACAGAATTGAGTTTCCACCGATCACGAATTCAAAGTATTGGTCTTCAGTGGAGTATAAAAAATGGTTACCGAATCTTAAACTCTGTAGAACTCCAACTGACCGACCTAGATCGACTAGCATATATACCAGTATGGATCTTCATCATATAGAGATGGGACAACGAAAGAGATGTACTATATGTAGGGCTAAAAGACATTCGAGATCAAACTATCCAAATAAACCAAGATTCGTACCTATGCCTCAGTGATTTCTGCTTGTATTTGAAAATATTCTACTTTGCATCAGTGATTTCTGTTTGTATTCAAAAATATTCTACTTTGCATCAATATTAATTAGTTATTTATAATTTTCTGTTTGTAAATTTCTAAATGTTCCAAGGACCAACAAAATTTTTCATTTTATTAGTCCTAAATGTTTTTATTTTCATGTTCATCACAAAACTTGAACTTCAAAAAAACGGCGACTAAATCAGAGTTCAATTGAAAAAGTTATGAGATAGTGACCAAAACATAAAAAATCAATAATTTAGGTAACTTAATTCTCGATCTTCAGCATGAACATTTAAGCCATTTCTAATTTTTAACTTTTATCATTAAGTTACTTCATTACTAATTAATTAATTAATTAAAATAGTCGAATTTGAAAATTGATTCATTCATTACTAAAAATAATTAGATTAGGTGAATAATAAAAAAAATGGAAAATAAAAATAATAAAATTCAAACTCAATCAAATGTACTACACAAAAGACAAAAAATTATTTCTTATGTAATTTCTGCCCATGACGGGATGTGGTCGAATAATAATGCTGCGGCGATCATCGAGCACGTTATGGCCTCTGTGCTGCATCGGGATCATCTTCAGCATCCTCAGTGTTGCTCACTCCTCAGTCACCAAGGGCATAGGAGGCGGTATTGTGAACAAATCCATGTAACTGCTCTGCCCTCCCATAATCTCCGGTGAATTCAGGAAATTTTGCATTTCCTGAAAATCCATATTCTCGCCAAAGTTCGAGTAAATGGGTGACTATAGTGGATAAAACTCGGGTCTGTATAAACCAGCATCCTCAAACCCTAGAATACCTGAGGAGCTCGGGCCTACTTCTGGTTGTACACATGTAGAAGGTGGATAAAACTTTGGTCTGTACAAACCAGCATCATCAAACCCTAAATTATCTAAAGAGCTCAGACCCACTTCTTGTTGTACACATGTAAGAGGTGGTTCTCTTTTCCCATATAGTTGTCGGTGCTACTGTGCTCATATCTGGCTCCCATGTGGTTGGCCAACCTTCGAGATTTCTACTTCAAACGTTTCTACTCTCATATGCGCCCGCTGCAGACTTTGATGATTGACCTTTGCTACCATATTTTTTCTTATACCTTAGGCATTATTTTCGTCCTTCGAGAGTAGTTAAGTACGGCTTTCCATTACTAAGATAGTAGATCATGTACTCTGAACTCTCAAAATCAAAATCATTAGCTTGTAATGGACTGCGATACGGCAACGATAAAACTTTGTCGTTCCATAAAGCAATGTAATCGACATGTACGCCTTCTCAATTCGCATTTGGTCTACCGCATCCATCATAGTCGTGAAGAAATTAATGATCGAGTGGAATAGGCGGAATGGGCTGGTGGAAGCCAAATTGCCTCAACACCCTATCTCCAAAGTGGAACTCGATAGTAGCAAAGTGGATAATCGGTGTAACATTACACCATGAATCAGAATCCTTCTCCAAATAATCTGGTAGAAATATGCGGTCATCGTTGGATGACATCCAAATAAACTGCAAAAAAAATTATGATTATTATAATAATACATCTCACTAAAATGTAAATAATACATTTAACCAAATAAACTTTCCATTCAAATACCTGATCTTGACAATACGAATCAATATGAGATCTACATACTCTGACGTTGTTGTGCGCCAATCACGTCTCATATTTTTCCTCACACCATATGCATACAAATCACAATAATATTTTAAAAACAAGTAAATTTAATTCAAACATTCAACTCAAAATCAGGATATTTACCTTGCAACAAGAGGAAATTGTATCTGTGTTCAAGTAATCAGTGTAAAAAAAGGGAAGTCGATGCCAAGCCCACGCTTGCAATAACAGCAAACATCCACCAATACTGCTTACCTTCTTACCCTTTTCTAGTATAGTGCCCTTTCACAACTCACGATACAAGCACGCTAATATAGTCGATCCCCAACTATATTGACAACCAGCTTTCCAAGGAGTATCAAAAAAATATATATACCATATATGGACTAGATTGTCATATTTATCCGGCATCAGTATCCCTCTAAACATCTGCAGAATATATGCTCGACTGGCCTTATAAATCTCATCAATACTATACGGATTGAGTCCAAATTCACTTTCCAACCAACTCAATTTGGCATGAGACCATTTCACATTACTTCCATATGGCACATTCCCAAGGTACTTTTCAAAAATTTCAGTAGTTGAACCCTGAGTACTCTCGATCAATGGCTTCCCGTTAATCGGGACACGGTAAGATAAACCACATCTTCTAGCGTGATCATGCATTCTCCACAAGGCATATAGAATGTACGAGTTTCGGGTCTCCAACGCTCAATTAGAGCGATAATTAAGCCGGGAACCAACTTGTACCCACAAAGGAATGTAGCATGATAAAATCCCTCCATATGCAAGAAATTCAAGATTCTATTATCTAGGGGAGTTTCTACCATGCTCCGATTATGTTTAAATGTATCCTCCTCATGTAATTAGTGCATTATTTAAACATAATTACTAACAAAAATACAAAAGTGGCTAATTTCGTAATAAATAAATTATTAAAAAAATTGCACCATTTCATCAACCTTAAGACTAATAATGTGCCGATCCTATAAATGCAACAGACGAGCTTGCTCAACCATCCTACATGACATGTAAGAAAGTATTAGTATACCGAGACTAAATCTACTACATTAAAAAAATAATAATCATAATCAAATAAAAAATAACCAGGAATAATTCTTTACTCAATTTTCACAAAAAAATAATTATTCTTCTTCTTTACTCAAATTTCACACAGAATTTTCACCTTCAACCACCTATTTAACTCAAAAAGCATTCAAAACATTAAACTTATATTAATCATCATCAACATTAAGTTAACAAATATAAATCAAATTTTCGTACTAAATTTTAAAAATATATATTAAACTACATCATACAATTAAAAAATTAAAATTATTAATATTACTAAATAAAAAAATAAAAAATTTCTTCAACAATATTTCTCACCTTCAATATTCGACCCCTATTTAACACAAAAATATTCAAAACATTAAACTTATATTAATCATCATTGACACTAAGTTAAAAAATATAAATTAAATTTTCATACTAAAATAATATTAAACTACAACATACAATTAAAAAATTTAAATTATTAATATTACTAAATTAAAAAATTAAATACACATCTCATATATTTACAATATTTCTCCAAATCTTCTTCTTCTTTACTCTATATTATTCTCAAAAAATTTCTTCAACAATATTTCTCATCTTCAGCCCCTATTTAACACAAAAATATTCAAAACATTAAACTTATATTAATCATCATCAACACTAAGTTAACAAATATAAATTGAATTTTTGTACTAAATTTTTAAAAAAATTATATTAAACTCCAACATACAATTAAAAAAATTAAAATTATTAATATTACTAAATTTAAAAATGATTTTTTTTTCCAAAAATATTTCTCACATTCAATCCCTATTTAACATAAAATATTCAAAACATTAAACTTATATTAATCATCATCAATACTAAATTAAAAAATATAAATCAAATTTTCATACTAAATTTTTAAAAAAATAATATTAAACTACAACACACAGTTAAAAAAATTAAAATTAAAATTATTAATATTATTAAATAATAAAAATTAAATACACATCTCATATACTTACGATATTTCTTCAAATCTTCTTCTTCTTTACTTTATATTCTTCAACAATATTTCTCACCTTTGACCTTCAACCCCTATTTAACACAAAATATTTAAAATATTAAACTTATATTAATCATCAACAACACTAAGTTAAAAAATATAAATCAAATTTTCATACTAAATTTTAAAAAATAATATTAAATTACTAAATTAAAAAATATACTTACAATATTTCTCTAAATCTTCTTTTTAAATTTTTTTTCTCCTTCAACCTTCAACAATATTTATTTTCTTCAACCTACACTTCCTATTTAACATACCAAAATTAAATCCCAACCATTACCCTTCCCCAAAATTCTCCCCCCAAATCTGCAGCAGCTGCCGCCCTTCACCAATTAAAGCTGCCCTACCCTAGAGCCATTCATGCAATTGTGCATGCATATAAAGCTGTCAACGGTGCAGTCCGAGTATGCTGAAGATGGAGCCATTTGAGTCCCTCTTTGAATAGTATCAAATGCTCTGTATACGCGTCATGTAGACCACGCTCCATAATCAGGAAATTATTTAAAAATAGATCAAGTAGAGTTTGACTTTAATTTTTTTATTCGAATAATATAAATACTGTTTAAAAACAGATTTAGGTATCATCTTTAAAATCACTATAAAAATTATAATATTTTAAAAATAATTTGAGTAATACTATATTTTTGAAAATAAATAGGATACAATATTTGTGTAAATCTTCCACTAAAAACTCTGTCAAAGGAACTACTCGAAGTCAACCAGGTATGTAACTAATACATCATTAATGGAATGAGCTTGGGAAATTACACTGGTATTTCCAAGGGGGTCGAATCAGGGTTTATGCTGTTGGAATATTAAACAAGCATGGCCATGAATGAAGTTGGCTGACTGGCTGTCTGTAAGTAGGGGTGTAAATGAGACTAGATGAGCTCGAGTGATGTTGAGCTTAACTTCGCTCGTTTAAGAATTTGAGTCAAGTTCGAGCTCGTTCAACTCGAGACTGAGTAATTCTAAACTTAACTCAGCTTGTTAAGAACGTGAATTGAGTTTGAGTTAAGTCTAATCGAGACAAGTGTTGACCAAGTCGGACTTGAATAGCTTACTATTTGTCTCGTCTCATTTACGGTCAAAATAATAATATCCTTATTATTATTATATTATTATTCAACAACATACATTTGAAGTTCACTTTAATTTTCTAAAAAATAATATATATATATATATATATATATATATATTTTAGTAACTTGTGAACTTTTCGAGTTGGATATCGAATAACTCGATTGGACTAGTTAAAAACTAGAGTCGAATTCGAGCTCAAATCGAGTCCAATCAAATTAAATGCTGATCGAACTCTGATTGATTCGTAAGCTATTGTGTCTCGTCTAATTTGCAGTCCTACCTTTTAAGGCTGAAACCATTCATGAACAAATTTTGCGGGTAGGTCTGGGGTGCGGCATGTCTAGGGCGTGACTAAAAAACGACAAGTATCGAAACTTTTCTTTAAGCTAAAAATGTTAGATTTCTTGATAACATTTAACATTTTCGGTTGTTTTTTTAGTTTTATTGCAAGTATCAATATTTATTTTGTAAGTATTGATACTTAGTTTTTTGATAAATTTTCAGTTTATGACAAAATATCGAAACTTACAAAATAAGTATTGATACTTGCAAAAAAAAGCTTAAAAAACTAACCAAAAATATTTCAAAGAGTTTAACATTTTCAGTTCAAAGACAAGTTTCATCATTTTGAACATATGAGATACCGTTGTAAAGATCTCATGAAGTAAAATATGAACCAATAAATTCATCATTTAAATCTCAACCTTACTCATAGAAAATATGGCTCAAAATTACCAATTTATCACATTTTCTTCCAACAGTTATCAGTCCCTCACCACACCTGTTACCTGATGTACTTTTGCATCATCTTTCTATCAAGTCAGCTATCTAAACTAGAATTGTATAGTAAAATATGTTTTGTATTAATTAATAAACTCAATTTTATATATGTTACCTTTAAACATTCAAATTCGGTTGAGATTACGGACATAAAAGCACTACATCAGGAACCTAATACACTATGCAGCAGCAACAACAATAATGGCCATGGCCAGTAAAACAAAAGAGCACGGATAAACAGGACAAGGCCACGTCTATATATATATATTAGGCCTCGGTTTCAAAAAGCACCACATTCAACAATGTTTCATACGACTGGATCCACACCGTTCATTGATTGTCCAAGTTTGGGCAGTTGAGGGCATATAAATGTGTGCCCAATACTTACAGCTGCATCAATAAATATTCATCTCTCGGTTTAGATGCAATCTCTGGTCAGTCAGAGCCCCTTCAAATACAAGGAATCCAACCATGGTTGAAATGCACCTTCATGTGCTGTATTCTCCAACCAAAAGAAAAATCCACGTAGGAGAGGTAAAACTTTACGTCGATCATGTCTGAATTCTTCAACTTTCATTCTTAGATCTGCAACAACAGCAACAAAAATTATTGTTATTAGGAAACAGTCATCAAGCTCCATAAATCCTGCTCAACCAAAGCTATTGAAGGAACCAAAGCAAAATAGTCTTGCAAAATCTGAAGTGAAACCGAAAAGGAAGAACCACCAAAAAACACTTGAGAAAGCAATATCTTTGATGAGCAGTGCATTTCGAGGAATACCAGATTTGCTTCATGTGTGGAAACATTGTATAACCATTTCAATATATGACCATACTATCTATAACAAATTGTCTCAGAAAATGGCAGTGGTCTCAGTTTTACTAACACAGATAATTTACATTTTTATAATAAATGAAAATAAGCAACAAATTCAGAGAAACCAAACTTACCTTTGTACCAATCAAGGTATGATTTTCCTTCAGTTTTGGTTGAATATGATTTCATTCTTCCATGGCGTAACTCTTTAACACCCTGCACTGGTTTTCTTTTAGTTACTTCTAGACAAAGATTATCAAATTCCTGTCCATTATAAGGAACTTTAAGAAGATCCATGAGCTTGTCCCTGAACTGAGACGAACTTGAACCTCTGATGTCAGAATCGAAAGTCAATCAAGTTGGATCTATCCCCATCATCAACAGAATGATAAGATCGAATTTCAGCACTTGGACTCCACTAGACCATCAACAAAAAAGCAGAATCGAATGATAGCAATATGAATCCTACTACGCCATCAACGGAAGAGCATGACTGGATTTCAACAACTTGGAATTAGCCTTACCATCAACGGAAGGGCTAGATCGAATGACAGCAACTTGGATCTTACTACACTATTAACGGAGGAGCACCGACGAATGACAACAACTTGATTTCTCATTTTTTTGATTTTTGGATTTTTTTGGATTTATTCTTTTTTTGATTTTTTGACTTTTTTGTTTTTTTTTGTTTTTTCTTTTTTTACAACTATAATGAAAAAAGTAAATTTTGAGTAAAATTTTGGTCTAGCTACAAAATCGTTGAAGAGACAAGACTTGGATAGGATTTGATCTGCTACACCACTGACGGAGAGACTAGATCAGCAAAATATAGGATCCACTACACCACCGACGGAGAGATAGGATCCGAATGAAAAAATTGATTTGCATGACCACCGACAGAGGCAAAATCTGGATAGGATTTGATTTGCTACACCACTGACGGATAGACTAAATCAACAAAATATGGGATCCACTACACCACCGACGGAGAGATAAGATCCATATGAAAATTGAACTGCAACCACCGATTTAGCCAAGATCTACACTAAGTTGGCCTACCACCACTGACGGAGGCATGATTTACAAAGTGTTGGATTGTTGCGCCACTAGGCAGCGAGACAATGTATGGGAAAATTTTATTCTATTATTCCATCGACATAGAGTAAGATCCGAAAAAAGTTCTTTTCTTTTTTTTTTGCAGGAGTGAGAATTTGAAAAATGTTGGCGTCTGCCACACTATCATCGGAGAAATCAAATCCTACAAAGGAAAAAAAACATTTGTCAGTAATTGTTCAAAAAAAATTTGTCGCTGGTACCTTTTATTTAGATGTTTCAACATCCTTTTTTTTGTGTGTGCTTAGCCTCCTCCAAGACTAAGGTTGATCATCATGATTGCCCCCATGTTGAGGATGTTCAGTCGCTTTTTCGAATCTGTTTGTAAAAAATTCATGCATGAATTTTATGCCTAAATGTATGTGCCTACCCTAAATGCGTGGTGACTTCGATATATGCACTTAATCTAAATGTATGACATATACAAAAATGGTTCAATGCAAGATGAATGCAACTAAATGCATGAATGTGATATGATTTTTTTGCCCTCAATGGGATGCCCCTGACTCCTCACTTGTCTTGTCAGGATCTTGGTCTTCTGCATGTGGCGAAGGCCCAACCTTTTCTTGGGTTCGATCAGCCATCTGGGTGCATGTCCCAACATTTTGTTCGTTCTATGTCATCGTCTGAAACTGCTCTTGTAGCGAATTTGAAACTTTGATTGTGGATTCTGTTGTCCCCTGAATTGGGTATTCATGACAACTCATCCTTTTCGGATTATGTGGAGCTATGTAGATATGTAGTTGTTGAATGCTTGTTTCTGAACCTTGATGGAGAATGCCCCAAATTGAAGCCTTGTCGGAGGCATGGTGTTTGCGACAGAAGTTTTCGGATATGCCCCAAGATCTGGCTCTTGTAGAGGTTCTGTAAGGTGCTAGATCGACCAACTTTGTTGTATCAAATGGGATATCTCAGGGACTAACTTCAAATTTTCAAAATATAGGCAAATGCGAGGGGTACCCAAATTGTCATCGCCGTCCCTTACTAAATGTAGCAAGGCCCCTGATCCTCACCCATTATAGGTTTTAAACAGACCAAGTTCAATTCAGGGGGATACATCCCTTATGCCTATACAGATGTAACTCACACGAAAGCATAAGAAATATATCCCGAAAGCGATTCACCAACCTATATGGTGGTAACCCACACGAAAGCGGTATCATACTTTCACTTAAAAAAAAGAACGGAGCTCGGGTAGAAATCTCATGGAATACAGTAAAATAAATCAGCAATATTTACAGAAAAATAAAATGCATGTCTTTTTTTAAAAAATATAATCATATTTCAAATTAAAATCGAATTCGTCAATTCCCAACGATCAAGACTAAAAGATAATCGACTCGTGGCTTGACTCTCTTTTTGTTTTAAAAGTCCCTGGCGGAGTCGCCAGCTGTAAGCACCAAAATCCGTCCGGCGCTCTTTTTATTCAGTTTTAAAAAATTATTTTTCTTGTTTGAAAAACCCCGCCCGATTTTGAAATTAAAAATGTGGAGTCGCCACCGATCATTTAAAAATAGTAGATCGGACACCAAAATAAAACCAGAGATTCAAAATTCAGGTTCGGAGTCGGTTACGGATGAGGAATGATTAACACTCCCACTCCGCCCAAAATTGGTACCTAGTCGATTATTTAATGTCTTGGTATTGGAAATTTTGAATTCGAATAAAATTTAAAATATGGTTCTTAAATGCCTAAAATATCGAGAGAACCACATCCCTTTGTGCCCGAAGCACGGCTTCTCGCTTTCTTGAATTTTAAAAAAAAAATCACATCCATGTACGCCCGAAATATAATTTATCGAGGTTTTAAGAAACATTGATTTAAAATTTAAAATTTATTTCTTTAAAAACATTTTTTTGATGATTTTAAAAAAATATATGATGCAAAATTATGAGGTAACATGTAAAAATATATATACTTACAAATATAATATTTAATGTAAAATATATTTAAAAATTATACTTATAAAAATCTGTATATATATATTAGGTTAGTAATTTATACATATATTTATCTTTTTACAAAAATAAGTATTTAGTATTTTTTATATACATTATAATTAAATAAAATATTATATATTATTTTAAAATATACAAAACCTTATATATATAAAAATATATAAAAACATAAAATATACAAAACCTTATATACACATATTATTTTATGTACCCAATGGTAAAAACACCTATATACATATATCTTATATGATATTAATATACATATAATAAGTAACTACTTGGTATATATA
Organism: Hibiscus mutabilis; assembly: GCA_019671005.1. Taxonomy (NCBI): domain Eukaryota; kingdom Viridiplantae; phylum Streptophyta; class Magnoliopsida; order Malvales; family Malvaceae; genus Hibiscus; species Hibiscus mutabilis. The sequence continues at coordinate 5,952,841 of CM033739.1, read as the reverse complement.
ATAATAATAATAATAATAATAATAATAATAATAATAATAATAATACATGATTAAATCATAAAAAAAATATGAAACTAAAGATTAAGGACTAGGATGCAACAAAATATAAAACGTGTGGCAAGAATATCATAAAAGGACTAACATGAAACAAAATAAAAAAAACATAGGCTGAAATATAAATAACATGAAATAAGAGTCCTGGAATTAAATTCAAAATAAAAATAGTGACTAAATTGCAATATAACAAAAATTAAAAGCTGCAGAAAAACATAAAAAGGGTGATATTAAATGCGCATCAAAGAACAAGGACCAAATGCGTGATTATATCCTGACCAAAACGCATGGGGAAAGAAGCTTGAGGGCCTGGAAGGCAATTAGATAATTTAAACACCAAAGGGTTATTATTTGTTTTATAACCGGTAAAAAAAGAATAAACCTAAACCTAAAACTCAGTTCTCTCAATCTCCCCTCTTTTTACTTGAACCGACGGCGCCGCTCCTTAGCTTCCAGACGGCCGTTCATCGGCGGTAGCCTCACGGCGAGGAGAGACAACACCGGCGACCACAACAAGACTGGTAAGCTTTGACCCCTTCCTTTTTTATACTTGATTTCCGATTCGAACTAAAAACAAAGAAAATCCTGCTTTTTCAAACTAAAAACTTTTTGTTTTAATAAGATTTTGGATTGGATTTGTAAAATAGAAGAGAAGATCTGAAACCCTTTTTTTATTTCCGAATTTTGTTACAAGTTTCGAACTGGATTTCCCCTTTTTTTCAATCCGAAAAGCCCCTCTTTCTTATAACTTTCCAGCTGAATATCCCCCTTTTGAGCTTCTGGTTCGGTTTGATTTATAACCGATATAATACAATAAAATATTAACAATTTCCCCATATTTTTTTTATCTGCAGATCTGTCCTTTGCCGGATTTTTGGGGATGTGGTTGGGTATGGCTAAGATATGGGCGTATTAGGGGTATGTGTAGAAATGATGGAGGGTTAGGTTTAGGGATAGGGCTTGATTTTTGGTTATTTTATTTTCAGAGTTAGATTTTTAGGGTTTTGGGTTTGGATTTGGGGTTTATTTAGGGATTTGAAAGGGTCGCCGGAGTAGATGGCCAACGGGGGCAGAAGGTGCGGCGGCGACTGTAAAGATATTAGGATTAGGGTTAAGGTCAATTTTAGGGTTTTTTTAGTCAATGGGTTATGGGTCTGGATTCGGGTCAAGTTTGAGTAATGGTATTAAAATTGGGTATGGGTTTTAGTTTGGGGTTTGATTGTAAACGGGTCATTACAATTTTATACATCGTTTTGGTTATATTCTATAAAAATTATTTTTATACAAATTACAACGTTTAACAAAATAACATTAAAATTCTTATACAAACTTATAATCACTAACTTGCACATCCATACTAGAAGAAGGAAAACTCTTATTGATGGAAAATTTTAAGTTAAATTTAAATTTTATGGGTTTGATTGGTTACTTCACTTACTTTTAATAAAAAGTGATGAATAAAAATGTAATTAGTGGATGGTGAAGGTAGGGAGTGATAATGAGTCTGATTGGCTCGTAAGCTATTAGAATTTGGTTTGGTCAAAAGTCAGCTTGAGACCTTGAGACCTTAACAAATTAAGTTGAGTCAACTTAAGTTTGACTCAAAAAGCTTGTGAACATGTTTGGAATAATTATATATATATATATACTTATGCACTCGAGTAATATGTTTAGCCAAAGAAAACAATAAAACAAATTAGAAAAAAAGCACTAAAGCAAATTAGACTATATAATGTTGTTGTTGGTTTGCCATTTAGAGGAGTTCGAGCTGAGCTTGAGCCACGAACTGAGCCACGAGCCGAACTCAAATTGTCTACTTCGAGCTTGAGCTTAAGCCTAAACCTTTGAGCTCGAGCTGAGTCCAGTTGTATTATTTTTTAGTTGAATCGAGCTTAAGTCTGTACAGACTCAGGCTCAACTCAGCTTGTTATCACCCTAAGTGAAGGCATTCGTCAAGTTCTTTTATCATAGTGAACGTATTAATTCGGTCTCATTAAATTGATTAATTTAGTTCTTATATTATAGGGTCCAATTCAAATAAGTCTCTATTATCAAATATATCGATTTAGTCCACACACTAATAAAAAATCAAATAAGACTAAGTTTATAAAGATCTAACATTAGTAGTTCAACTCCAAACGATATATTTCACTTGTAGAGTCCTTAAAAAGGTATAAAATATATTTTGTGACAATATTAACTTTGTTAAATAGTAGTAATTGGCATTTTCTAAATGGTAAATGTTAACTTTGTAGAAAACTTGACATTATTTTATTTTTTCAGATATAGAGACACAAATTGATCCATTTAAAGTGATTAATTTAAACCAATCTTCATCATACATAGAGGGACTAATATGAACTAATATATACAACAAAGGAAAAAATATTATATGATCCCGGCTCATTACGTCATTCATATTTCCAGCCAATAAAATTTATTCATTTAATGACATGTAAGAAAGAATTGAAGATTCATTTTGAAAAAAAAATGAGATAAAAAATTATTATTAAATAAGACTATAGACACGTAATGAGCCAAACTCGTCTAATAATTTTTTTTTTGGGCAAGAAAGGGATTAAATTGATATAGTTCCTATAGAGACCTGACAAATACTAAATTGAAGCAGGAGAATTCGCAGGCAAAACATGCTATAGTTTTAAAAAATCCGGACCTGACAGATACTCATCTCTCTTCGTACATTGCCGCCGCCAGACAATCTGTCCCGCCCATGTCTTCCTCTTCTTAACCAAAGCCTTCAAGTTTAAGACACAACCAGAAAATTTAAAAAAGGTAATTTTTGAAACCCTAAACTTAACTTTGAAGATTGATTTATGTTTTCGATAGTACTGCTTGTTTCTCTGTTTCATTATCGCTTCAGCGGAAATTTGCAGCCGCGGTCCGCCTATGTGGGCTGCGGAATAGCGGCCGCAACACCTCTGCGCCACCGCTAACTGATAACCCACTTCTGATAGAAGAATAAATGATTTAATCTCAGTTTATAAAATTTATAATGCAGGTACATTGTTGATTTCTTTATAGGCTGAGAGCAAAAAAAGATAGTATTTTGGTTAATTTTGGGTTAGGGTTTGATAATCCGTTGAAGAATACTCTTCAGCATGTTGGAAAGTTTTAGGCCTAGTAATAGTGGGGGAAATAAGAAGGGAATTAACAAACATTATAATGTAATTGACATGGAAGAAGATTCGGAGTTGGACTCGGATTATGAAATGTATATGAGTAGTTTAAAGCCTGGCTATGATGATAATGTGATCGAGGAATCATCCTCGGTTGAATATATATTGAGCTCCGGCGGCTGGGTTATAGAAGAAAATGAAGAAAGGTCCTTTAAGAATGTGGAAAGGAGGAGGAATTTCAAGAGTGATTCCCAAAGAGTAAAGGCTAAGTTTCATGGAACTTTGGATGGGTGTTTGAGGAAAGCGAAGACTACAATGCCGAAAACCGTGAAGAAATGTTTGAATATTAGAGTTGAAGGAAGTGAGAATGAAGTAAGAAATGCAGCCTGTGGAAGAAGAAAGAGATTAATCTATGAGAACACAAGTATACATCAGACCGATGACGAAAGTGGTTCTGATTTGGAGATACTTACATTAGATGATGATTCTTTTCAATTAGGACAAAATACGCCATTTGTATCATCAAAATGTCATCGATTATTGGAAAATATGTTTTCTTTTCAACTTCTTGTTTAATCTATTCTAGATTTTTTTCTCTGCCAATACAGTTTAATAGGTTCTAACCTTATCTATATGATTATATTTTAAATTTTAATTTTCTATGTTGCTGATCAAAGTACTGTTCTTCCGATTTTATGTGCTTGTTGTCGGAAAAAGGTTGACGAAGATAATTGGGACGGCAATGGAACTTCTTCTCAGTCTCAGTTTAGGGAGAAGCTTATGGATCTTCTTAAAATTCCTTATGACCAAAAAGAGTTTGAAACTCTATGGCAAGAAGTAACTCACAAAAGACCAGTGCAAGGTGCTAGAGAGTTACGCCGTGGAATATCGAAACTATATTCGACCGACACTGATGGAAAATCATACCTTGAGTGGTACGAAGGTAAGTGACCCTTTTATGTGTTTTGCATTATGATTATGTTTACCTTGGTTGCCTCTGTCAAGAAGAGTAATGTGATCATGTCCTTTGTTGGTAATGCTACTGAGTGCTAGATGATCTGGAATCTCGAATTCGTTCTCCTAATTTGCTGTTGATTTCTTCTTGTTTCTTTGGTTTTCTTATTTCCAGTGCCGTGTAATAAGATTTTATGTTTACTGTTACAAGATTGCTCTCTGGTATTCCTCAAACTGCATCTCTCATAGAATTGATTGTTTCTCCAAGTAATTTGAGTTGTTGTTCTTACCTTCTATTTTTCATGATCTTGCTCGATTATTAAGCTTCGATTTGATGGTTTTGGTTAAACAGAACCGATTGAGCTTACTGTTTCCCTCGCAGTTTTCATCGCACATTTTACTCTTGCAGACTTAAAAGTGAAAGTCGACGAATTCAGTTGCGATCGAACTAAAGTTTTACAACTCTTACGTGGGTTTTTCTTTTGGTTGATGGTGAGTATTTCATATCATTGATGCATCTTCTCATGTTCATTTTCATCCTGCCAAAATGCCCCTCTTAGATGCTGATATAATGCAATCTGATCCCAATTTAAAACCCGGGTTCTTCGTTTTTCTTAAAGTACACATGTCTAGGACACAATCACATCTGACATTCACCCAAGTCCAAGTAGCATAGATCGGATTCTTGGTTCTAAATATATTGTTGTGCATGTTTGTCAGAATACTGCTCATGAAGGTGCATTCAAGCCTTGGATGGACTCTTCGTATATGAATGCTTTGGGATGACTACAGATTTTGTAAAAATCTAGCAGTATGTAGACCTCATTGTTATAATGCCACTGTTGACAATTGAAGCATTGAGCACACTTTTTTATTTTCCATTGATTATTTCTTAGGTATTGTATGTGCTTTTACATATTTATTTTTATTTTTTTAAGTACGGCATCTTTATTTCATGTCGTATAAAGTAATACTATTTAAATTGTCAAATATAATTACAAAATTAAAATATAAAAAATTCTAAATTATAATTAAAATCTGAATGCAAAATTAGGACAAATGTCGATATTTTTAGCTGTTCATTGAATGAAATACCAAAATAATGCTAATGTATTTAATTTATAACAATAAGTTTTAGTTTTATATTATTGAAACACCTGTAAAAATATAGCTAAAAATATTTCTTTATTATAAAATATTATTCAAATATGAATGTGTAATAACTGTAATATAATAAAGGATATATTTAATGATTGTAATTTGGTTAATTTAATTACTTCGTGGTAAAGGAAGCCAAGTGGTTCCAGTAGGTTTGAGTTCAAATCGTTTTATTTACAAGGTGTTTGTGCATTGTCTAACGGTTAATAATATGTATGAACAAATATTACCTTGTAAATTGTAATCACCTTAAGACTATTAAATTGTATTGTAATCATCTTAAGACTATTAAAAAAATTACTTCATGGTAAATAGTTTTAATATTTTTTAAAATTCCAAGGGTATACTACTTTTTGGGTTACTCAACTTTGCTTTTATTTCTATTTTAGTCACTCGCCTTCAAATTTATAATTTTAATCACTAAACTTTCGAATTTTAATCTTTTAGGTCACTAGATTCTTAACATCAGTTGTTTTTGGTAAATTTATGCAAAACCCAGTGAAACTTTTCTCACGAACCCAAATTTTCGGACTTCCTTTGATTCATTAGTGTTGGAGTATTTTCTTCTAAATCTGAACAATGTAGAGATCGATAAGGAGGAGAAAAACAATACATCTAGATTCCACGCTGATTAAACACTAGAGATTACATATTAGTCCAAAATAGTATTAAAGCTTTGATTTGAGTTTTGTAGATTTCAAAGAAAACTAAACTGAAAAGAAGAAATAAAGAGAGACTAATGTTTTGGTATCAATTATGTCGCAAACTATAGTTAGCGATAATCACATTATGATAGAGAAGGATGCCGACCATAGGGGAAAAGAATGTTTTGGTCAGTTTCAGAAATAAAAGGCTTCAAAACACGACGTTTTAGAGTCGACATTAAACACTTAATGGTTGAGTGACCAAAAAGGACAAATTCAAAAATTAAGTGATAATTGAAAACAATTAAAATTCTGACAAAGTATAAACACAAACTCAACAAATAGTTTAACTGAATTTTAAATAAGATATATATATTTTTTACAAAGGCTTTATATACAAATAAGTGCCTAAACTGTACCTCCTTCTAACTTCAGGTGCCTAAATTATTCTTTTGATAAAAATACGTGTCTAACGTTTCATCTCGTTAATTTTAGATGCATGACCGTTAACTACCATTAATTTTAAAAAAAAACCTAAATTTCTATTTTTTATTTGTTTTTTTAACTTAATTTTTAAAAGACCCTAATTTTTTGAAAATTCACAAAATAACCCTCATATTCGAAAGCCCTAACTCCCCAAATTCCGATTTGAGCCAATTCTATCGTCGATGGCCACGCCACTGTCCACCACATCCATCACCGGAAATTCACCGAAAGATTCATTCGAACAATTCACGACTAAAATAAAAATAGGGGGCGAGAGAGTATTCACAAATATTTGATTGTATCTCAATCTAATCTTTTTCACATCATCCCGTAGCAATAACTAAAATTAAAAAAGAGAATGTTAACACATCCGGGAAGAAATGATAGATCTCTATCAATAAATCTGCTAAAGAACCGAACCAGAGAGCACTTAATATCGGTGCTATAGAAAGATATCTTTTTAGATCTAGCATTTAAAATCTTCATTATTTATCGTATTACATTACACTTCATTATGTCGCTGACAACATGACCAACGATAGCGGGAGTGGTCAGATTGGAAGATTTGGATTAGAGATTTAGGTATTTAGATATTTGAGTTTTTTTTGGAATTTCAAGATTTTAGAGGTCTTTTTGAAAATTTCAAGTTTTTACCTTTTAAAAAATTAATTAAAAGAAATTTAACATCAAAACCTGCCATGTGTCACATTTTAATTGGCCAATAATTTTTTAACGATAGTTAATGGTTAGACACTTAAAATTAACGAAATAAGACGTTAAACACTTATTTTAACAAAAAAAATTAAACACCTAATATTTATTATCCAAAAAAGATATAAACACCTAAAATTAAACACATGTTAGAAAGAGATTTAGTTTGGACAAAGAAATTAGTGGGATATTGTACTTGAGTTTTTTTATTTTCCAAAATAGTATACTTAATTATTTTTATTTTTCAATTTATAACAAAATTACAGTAATTTTAAAATCGAATTACGAGCAATCCGACTATGACCAACATTTTAATTTTTTAAATTAAAAATAAAAAGCACATGGAAAGTACCCAACTATGAACAGTATTTCTAATTATTTCAGTTTGAGTACTGATTCTAACTTGGGTGCTTTACATGTGATTTTTATTTTTTAATTTAAAAAATTAAAATACTATTTTAGTCGGTTATGTAATCATGATTCATATTGGGCATTCCAGTAAATTTGAGTACTACCTAAATTATTTTTTGATAAAAATAGGTACATAACGTTTTATCTCGTTAATTTTAAGTGTGATCGTTAATTATCATTAATTTTTTTTAAAATACTAAATTTCTATTTTTTATTTGTTTTATTTTAACTTAATTTTTAAAAGACCTTAAAATTTTTAAAATTTACAAAATAACCCTCATATTCGAAAGCCCTAACTCCCCAAATTCCGATTTGAGCCAATTTCACAGCCGATGGCCAGCCACCGTCCATCACACCCATCACCGAAAATTCACCAAAAAATTCATTCGAACAATTCACGACTAATATAAGAATAGGGGCGAGAGAGTAGTCATAAATATTTGATTGTATCTCGATCTAATCTTTTTCACCTTGTTCATTAGCAATAACTAGAATTAAAAAAGAGAATGTTAACGCGTCCGACAAAAAACGATTGATCTCTATCAATAAACCCGCTAAAGAACCGAACCAGAGAGTACTTAGTATCGGTGCTATCAAAAGATATCTTTTTAGATCTCGCATTTAAAATCTTCATTATTTATCGTATTACATTACACTTCATTATGTCGCTGACAACATAGCCAACGACGACAGGAGTGGTAGATTGGGAGTTTTGGGTTAGGGATTTAGATATCTAGAGATTTGAGTTTTTTTTTTTGTAATTTTAGAATTTTAGAGGTCTTTTTAAAAATTTCAAGTGTTTACTTTTAAAAAATTAATTAAAAGAAATTTAACATTAAAACCTGTCATGTGTCACATTTTAATTGGCCAATAATTTTTTAACGATAGTTAATGATTAGACACCTGAAATTAACGAAATAAAACGTTAAATACATATTTCAACAAAAAAAATTAAACATGTAATTTTATTATCCAAAATAGATATAAACACCTAAAATTAAAAAGTGTTAAAAAGAGAGATAGTTTGGATTTAGAAATTATTGGGATATTGTACTTGAATTTTTTATTATCCAAAATAGTGTACTTGATTTTTTTTAAAATTTTTCAATCTATAATAAAAATTATAGTAATTTTAAAGTCATGTTGTAAACAATCCGGCTATTTCCAATATTTTAATTTTTTGAATTAAAAATAAAAAGCACATGAAAAGTACCCAATATGAACAGTGTTTCTAATTATTTCAGATTCATACCTTAGTGCTTTACAAGTGGTTTTTATATTTTAATTCAAAAATTAAAATACTGTTTATAGTCATGTAATCATGATTCATAGTGGGCATTTCAGTAAATTTGAGTACTACCTTTAGACGGTTACGAATTGGCCAGTGATTCACAGTCCTTTTTAAAAAACATTTCTTTTCCAAACTAACAATACCGGCGAGAATGGCAACGGCAGATTCGACGGCGAAGCTTCTCTCCGACCTCAACATCAACGCCGGAGATTGGCCTCCTAATCTTGTTAAGAATCTCCATCTCCTTTCTCCGGATGAGGTATTGATTGTCCCTTTTTACAAAAGATTTGAATACCTTGTGTATGCATATATTTGAGTATGTTAATTATGCGCTATTTTGTGTTGTTTAGCAGATTGAATTGGGGAAGATGTTGTTGGAGATGGGACAGGGCCATTTGTTTCAGCATTGGGCAGAGCCTGGCGTCGATGACGACCAGAAGAAAGCTTTCTTCGCTCAGGTCTCTGTTATAAGTTATATTGTGTTCTACAGTATTCCTTTTCTTTTAGTTAGATATGTTCTAGGAAAATGGAAAATTAAGTCATTGTTTATGCTTGAATTATATTTAAATGATTTTCAGTATTGTATATCTTGGAGCGTATGTACTTAAATTGTTTCTTTAATATAGGTAGCTAAGCTAAATTCAAGCTATCCTGGGGGTTTGGCATCATATATTAGAACAGCTAGGGAGCTGACTCGAAAGCTGGAAAGAACCCTTTTGATGGCTTCACACCTTCGGTAACGAAATCATTGTTTCACTTCAAAATTTTCTAAAGTTGTGTACAATTTGTTGTAACGTAATCCATATTCAATTGTCTTAAATTAACATGATTTGTATTATTATCAGTGTAATTTGACATTAATATCAAGTTTTCTTTACTCTGTATGATTCTTATCTTCACTGTCTTCTATGTAACTGTCTTAAACACAGTAACTCCGTTTTGCAGGTCCCAACTGGAGAAAATCTCTCTCTTGGTGATGATAATTTCATCAAATTTGAAGCTGCTGGTGTCAAAGAAGCAAAAAATGCAGCATTTGTTCTTGTTGCAGGTGGGCTCGGTGAACGTCTTGGTTACAATGGAATTAAGGTATAGACGCATTGACCAACAGTTAGTATTTTGCTTTTTCTTTTTCCCTTATTTAATCACATTTTTGGTGTTTTATTGATTAGATTGGTTCCAACACCCTTGACTAATTTTGCTCCCTCAAACAAAATATTTGACTAGCTACTCTTGACACCTTGTAGGTGGCACTTCCTGCCGAGACCACAACTGGAACATGTTTCTTACAACTGTACATCGAGTCTATTCTGTCTCTTCAGGAAGCTAGCAATGGGCTCACACAAGGTTTGTGTGGTTTCTCATTTGTTATTAGAGGCCTTCTGCCTTAAAAAGTCTTTTGACCATTTTGTCCTCAACATAATCATCAAAGAGTAGGTGTTATTTTCCTTCAGTACCATGGATTGCAGCAGCCAATGGGAGATTATTGAGCAGTACATAGTAGTCTATTTCATTGTTGAAATGCATCAGCAGTCTTAGTGCACGAAATGTGGGGAAAAAAACCCTTTTCGATGAACTTAGCCATAAGTTACAGCCATAGTCATAAAATTCACTTTCAAATAAATCAAGAACTGTCAACGACATCTTGCCTTAGTAGTAAGATTTTGTGTTGTGGCATGAGAGCTTGGGTTCAATCCCTAGCCATTTCTAACCCTTACGCCCAATTACCCCCCCCCCCCAAAAAAAATAATAATAAAATAAAATAAAAAGGTCAAGAATTGACAGCTTACTTTACCCGCAAGATGGCCATAATTTCATGAGGAGAAGTGATAGATTGAACAAGTGGAAAAGAGTTCCAAGTTAGACTATTGTTTTTTTTTCTTTCATGTAATCGACAATAGAAAATGAGCTTATGTATATAACTTACCTCTCTCATTTGCTAGCACAAGCAGTTCATATTCTTACTAGACATTTTCATATGCTTGAAGTGCCCAGGTCAACATATTTGCCTCAACAAGTAAAAAGAAAATTAGTTAACCTTGAAGCCTTCTTTAGAAAATATTGTACTGGTTGTTGCGTTTTACAGTTCATTTGCTCTCCATCTCCTTCTGAGCGTGTGTCTTAAATTTAGGTACATGTCAAAAAGAGATTCCTTTTGTTATCATGACATCAGATGACACACTCGCCCGTACATTGGACCTTCTAGAATCAAATTCTTATTTTGGGATGAAATCTACACAAGTTAAACTACTTAAGCAGGTATGTAATCTCTCATTCATGTGGGGTTGGAGAAAGCTGTTGTAACTTGTACGGTGCTTTATGTCGTCATATTTACTTGCAGGAAGAAGTTGCATGCTTAGATGATAATGATGCTGTAGAAACTGGTGTAAAACTGTAAGTTTCACTCTACTTTTATTCACCATAATATAGGATATATATACAAGTAAAAAATCCCTAAATTAGGTAACAAATAAATAAAATATAAATCCCTAAGATTAAGCCCCATAATCTGCCTAATAATCTGTCTAAGATACAACAAAGAGATAAGGTTTTATCCTTATCCTCGAATTCTGAATACATACTCACACTCCCCTCAAGTTGGTGTGTATACATTGTATAAGCCCAACTTGGACAAAAACTTATCAAAGACTGGTTTGGATAGTGCTTTAGTGAGCACATCTGCAAGTTGTTCTTCGGTAGGAACATGAGTTAAGTTCACAATTCCACCATTCACTTTTTCAAAGAATAAAATGTCTCATCGATCTCCACATGCTTGGTACGATCATGATGGACTGGATTCTTTGCGATCCGAATAGCGGATCGATTATCACCAAGATCTCTAGTTTCCCTTCATGCTCTATATTTAACTCTCTTAGAAGTCTTAGCAACCATATTCCTTCACAAATTCCCAATGCTAAGGCTCTATACTGCCTTCAAGATTGCTCCTAGAAACAACAAAGATGTTTCTTACTCCTCCAAGTAACTAAGTTGCCCCATATAAAAGAGCAAGATCCACTAGTCGACCTTCTATCAAGAATTTCATCGCCCAAATAGAATCAGAAATAATTTTACATTCTATCTTCGATTTTCTTGAAGAATAATCCATGTCCGTGAGTACCTTTCGGATACCTTAGAATTACATTTGCGACAGCTTCTAAATGCCCTTCTCTAGGATTAGTCATATCTTTGACTAATTACATTGACAGAAAGGAAATATCCGTCCAGTCGAGATAAGTAAATGAGTTTTCCCACTAGTCTTTGAAACTGACCTTTATCAACCTCGGCTCCCATTTCTTCTCCTTTGAGCTTCGAGCCGACTTCCATAGGAGTATCAAAGAGAGTTTACACCCCAAAGATACCACCTCTCGAGAGTAAATGCAGTACATATTTTCTCCGGTTTATTACTGCACCTTGCTCGATCTAGCAACCTCCATGCCTAGGAAATATCCGAGTTTCCCTAGGTCTTTTGTTTCAATTCTTTGCTCAATAAGTTCTTCAACCGACTGATTCCACCTTCATCATCTCCTCACACTACAATGTCATCAACATATACAATGAGGATAACTTTCTTCCTATTGAAAGATGCTTTAACAAACAAAGTATGATATGCTTGACACTCATTTATATCCATTCTCTCTAAGGACTTTTGTGAATCACAAACCAAGCCCTAGGTGACTGCTTCAAACCATAGAGAGATTTCTCCAGTTTACAAACCTTCGACTTCCTAACTCGGACTTCATCCCGTGTGGCACTCTCATGTAGACCTCCTCTTCTAATTTGCCATTCAAGAAGGCATTTTTATGTCAAGTTGGTGAAGATTCCAGTCTTTGTTTACAAAGAAGACTAAGAAGTACTCGAACAGTGTTTAGTTTTGCTGCTACAGTGCAAAAGTCTCATTATAGTCAATACCATAGGTTTGTGTAAAGCCCTTGGCTACAAGCCCGGCCTTGTACCTTTCTATGCTTGCCATCCGAGTTATACTTTATTCAAAGACCCACTTATCGCTAACCGGTTTTTTACCATGTGGTAAATCAAGAATGATCCAAGTGCCATTTTTCTCAAGTGCTTGAATTTCTTCTTCAATGACCTTCTTCCATCTAGAGTCTTTTAGGGCATCATCAATTGTTTTGGGAATCTCCTCCTTATCAACGCAAGTCAGAAGGTCTTAAAAGAGGGCATTAACTTTCCATAGGCAACATACTTACGAATAGGATACTTTGTACATTGTCTAACCCCTTTTCTCTTAGCAATAGGTAAAATTTCCATATCAAATAAAGAATGAGAAATTTCATTACCTCCATCATCCTCCAAGGCAATGGACTCAATTCCAACTCTCTCGCAAGTGTCGATTGCAAAATGGCCTCGAAATGGTCTTTTTCTTTCAGCGTACACCGAGTTTTTTTTTTTAGTCTGTGTGTTTTGAGGAATAGTTTTAGGAGGTGAAAGCCGGGAGGTCACTTTGGTGAAGGAACATCAACATGAATAGGAGAATGTACTTGGTGTAGTTGATTTAGGTGGAGACTCAATATCATGAGATGCGAGAGGCGAAACATCCAAGGTATCAAAGAAGATGTGAATGGGTATACCTGATGTTTTAGAGGCTGAAATTCTGTCCAAGTCTCCCCCTGAATTGTAGCTTTGGTAAAATAAGGTTCCTGCTCAAAAAAGGTTACATCCATCGAGACGAAGAATTTTTTAGTAGGAGGGTAGTAACATTTGTAGCCCTTTTTAAGTGAAGAATATCCCACAAAGACACACTTAAGAGCCCTAGGATCTAATTTTGATTTTGAAGGGTCCACATTTTTTACAAAAACAAAGTCAAACCAAAAATTCTAAGAGGAAGAACAGAGGAAAGAGGTTTGAAATGAGGATAACTCTCTAAGAAAATAGCCCTTGGTGTCTTGAATTTAAGGACTTTACTCGGCATTCTATTGATAAGATAAGTGGCAGTTAACAAAGCCTCACCCCACAAATATTTTGGTATATGTCCAGAAAATAACAAGGATCTAGTTACCTCTAGTAAATGCCTATTCTTTCTCTCGGCAACCCCATTCTGTTGTGGTGTATCCACACAGGAGCTAATTTGGACAATGCATTTTTCCTGAAAAAATTTACCCAAAGAAGTAGCAAAGAACTCTCCCCCATTATCGGATTTGAATAGTTGAATTTTACTCAAAATTGATTTTCAACCATAGTATAAAACCTTTCAAAAATAGATATAGTTTCGCATTTATCTTTCATTAAATAAGTCCATGTCGTCCTACTATGATCATCAATGAAAGAAACAAACCATCGGCACCCATTAATATTCTTCACTTTAGAGGGACCCCAAACATCACTATGGATTAAAGCAAAGGGTTGAGAAGATTTATAAGTAGATGGGAGATAAGAGGCTTTCGTTTGTTTAGCAAGAGGACAAATATGGCATTTAAACAACTGTGGTTTTTTATTAATAAATAGAGCGAGAAATAGTTTAGCAAGATAATAAAAACTAGGGTGGCCTAGTCGAAAATGCCATAACATAATTTCATCATGCTGCCCTAAAGGAGAAATGCAACTAGTAAAAGCCGAATGAGTTGATTTAGGAGTGCCATAGAGGATATAAAGCCCATTGTGCAATCTAGCATTGCCAATCATTTTCTTCAATCCAAAGTGCACGCAAAATACAACCATTATCATTAAACTTTGAGCAACATTGCAAATCCTTAGAGAGTTTACTCACCGAGAGTAAATTGCAAGTAAGATTTGGTACAAAAAGAACATCCTTAAGGAAAATATCCTTATTAAGAGCAACTCAACTGCACCCATGTATAGGGGATATAGACCCGTCTGCAGCTTTTAATAGATTGCTTAGAGCATGAGGGTTCAAAGGCGTAAAATAATGTTCTGTTACCAAATATATGGTCGATGCTCCCGAGTCAATAATCCACGCTGGAGCATCTTGTGTAGCTAAAAAGGTCAGTAGGGGAAGAACCCGGTCTGTGTACCTTCTTCCAGATGAACCACATTTGCATTTCTAGTGCCTCTCATGTTGCCAAACATTTTTTGGAGTGTAGCAAGTTGCTCCTCCGAAAAAACACCACCGCTCATTGTACTTGTGAATTGGACCGTGATTCTCGGGGTGCTTTACGTGAAGTAGATCTCAATCACCAGGGCTTGCCATGTAATTTCCAAAGACTTGTTCCTTCAAGTGGCCCAGTTTTTGCAAAAATCACAAACAGTCTGCCCTTTTTCTAGTCTTAGTTGAGGAGGAAGACTGAGTAATTAAAGCAGAATCTGCTGGATGGGGGAACAACAGAAAGCATAAAAGACCTTCCGCTTTCTTCTCTTGACTTCGCAAAGACTTCGCGAATGGAAAGAGGAGGCTTTGTACCAAGAATCCGAGCCTTCACAAAGATCCCAATCAGTGTTGAGACCATTGAGAAATTGAAAGACCCTCCGCTGTGCTTGTATCTTTCTGTACAAAGTTGCATCTTTAAGAGTTTCCCAATCATGTTCTGCATATAGATCAAGTTGCTGCCAAAAGCTTGACAGAGTGTGAAAATACTCGGTAACACTCGCACCATCTTGCTTCAAATTGGACACCCGACTCTCAATGTTAAATAGTTCAGGGTGTTGTCGGTGTTAGAATAGGTCTCCTGAACAGCTTGCCATATATCTCGCTTTGCTGTTTTTCGTAAAGGAGAAAATGTGTACCAATGTCGGGGACATGGTATTGATTAGCCAAGACATCACCCTACCATTCTCACGCACCCACTTTTCACATCCTGGATCTGTGGAAGGAGGTTTCTTACTCTCCCAAAATATAGCCGAGTTTTCCTCGACCCGAAGAAGGAAGATTTTGACAGATTGGGACCATGAAAGATAATTATGGCCCAGAAATCGATGGCAAGTGACTGCTGTTCCAGGGAGTTCTGAAAAATCATCGACAGTAAAATGAGGATCTGTCGAAGGAGTAGCTCCAGAGGATGCAGGGGAGAAACCATCGCTTTTAAATCGAGAATCGATCCCTAGACTGATACCATGTAGAAACTGGTGTAAAACTGTAAGTTTCACTCTACTTTTATTCACCATAATATAGGATATATATACAAGTAAAAAATCCCTAAATTAGGTAACAAATAAATAAAATATAAATCCCTAAGATTAAGCCCCATAATCTGCCTAATAATCTGTCTAAGATACAACAAAGAGATAAGGTTTTATCCTTATCCTGAATTACAGATACATACTCACAGATGCTAGGCTTGCTTTAGACCCTCATAACAAATACAAAATTCAGGTAACCTCCACAAATGCTTTATGAAAACTTATATTTTGATTGCTAAAGCCATTAGATTCTGCTCTTAACTCTTTTCTGGTCTTGTTAGACAAAACCTCATGGCCATGGTGATGTACACTCACTCCTTTTTTCCAGCGGGCTTCTGAAAGTATGGTATGTCTCTCAAATGCTCAGACTGCTTCTAAAGTCTGGAATCTGGAAATTCTTTTCATGCCTTTGAAACTTTCTTTTTAATGTTTAGATGTTGCTTGTTGTCAATAACTTATTTCTTAATGGCACAAAAACTTCTTATATAATGATAATTATGTGATTGTGCCGGCACTTGCCCTTGCCTCTCTTTATGGTAGTAAGACACAAAAATGTGTCTCAACCCACATTAAGC
Organism: Hibiscus mutabilis; assembly: GCA_019671005.1. Classification (NCBI taxonomy): domain Eukaryota; kingdom Viridiplantae; phylum Streptophyta; class Magnoliopsida; order Malvales; family Malvaceae; genus Hibiscus; species Hibiscus mutabilis. The sequence continues at coordinate 5,936,334 of CM033739.1, read as the reverse complement.
TATATCTTCCCTGTGAATACTCCCTTAACTAGCCACCATACACCAACACTCATAAGTATTCCATTTTCTAATGCTTCTTCACCTTAACTGTCTCAAAATTTATTTATACTAGGTCAGTGACATTGTATAAAAAAGGTCAACTGTCAGTCTCGGGAAAATGGTTTAATGGAAAATTCTTTTTATATTCCACCGTGTTGAATTTTCATCTTCACTTTTTGCTAGGCATGGTTCCGGTTTGAGACGGGTTATCTTTTTCCAAGACACAAATGGACTTCTGTTATAAGTTATATTGAGGTCTACAATTCAGTATTTATTTTTCTTTGTGGTTGGACATGTTAAAGTTCTTTGACAGTTAGGGTGTGCAAATTGCCTCTTTTCCTCACAATCTCCTTTCATTTTCTTGTATATAATGTATCGTATATGTATATATATATGATACAACTGTTCTGTGATAGGTAAGTTGGGCAACAAAGACCCTATGATTTTATGCTTCATTCTTAGTAATGCACCATGAAATTAACTCCAGGGAGATCGATGGTGATCAATGTGGAATACAATCAGCTTGATCCTCTGCTTAGAGCCACTGGACATCTTGATGGAGATGTTAATTGTGAGACCGGTTATTCTCCTTTTCCGGGAAATATAAACCAAGTAATTTTTTCTTCTCAATAATTATTTAGATGTTTCATTTCTAGAAAGATGTCTGGTGTGATGAATAAAGTAGATGAAACTTTGAAGAGTTCTATCAAATTTCCATATTGGATTATAACGGGGAGTGTTTGCTTTTGTAATTGATATGCTTGGGAGTACCAAAATTTCAAAGTTGTACACCTTCTGAAACCTTCATTATCATTATGATATTCATTGACTTTGATCCGTCTTTTTCCCTTTTTTCATTTTTTGTTGTGTAATCTCTTATCCATATATAGAAAATGGTCCATTCATTGTCTAATTGCTCTCCCGTCTCCTATTTTTTTTTTCTGTTTTAAAGTTGATTTTGGAGCTTGGTCCATACATGGAGGAGCTCACCAAAACAGGAGGTGCTATTAAGGAATTTGTTAACCCCAAGTAATTTGTTCTCCGAAACCTTATGTTTCTGTCTCGTATATTCAGTTGCTTTTAAAGAAGAAAGCAAGTAACCATGTCATCTGTTTTGCCCTATGTTACTGCAGGTATAAAGATGATAGCAAAACATCATTTAAGTCCTCAACTCGGCTAGAGTGTATGATGCAAGACTATCCTAAAACACTGCCTCCATCAGCAAGAGTTGGATTTACAGTAATGGGTGGTTTCAATCTTTTATTATAATTTCACTTAAGTTCTTATATCTTAATAGGCCCTACTTCCCGAGATTCCGTCTTACATTGGACAAGACCCTGCTTCTCTTATGGTTATGTGAAAGAATTTTCTACTAATATAACTATTTACTTGTCAATAACCTTACAGAATGCGATTGTGCAGGTGATGGATACATGGCTTGCTTATGCACCCGTGAAAAACAATCCTGAGGAAGCTGCTAAGGTACCTAAAGGGAACCCATATCACAGCGCAGCTTCTGGAGAAATGGCCATATATCGTGCGAACAGTCTCATCCTTAAAAAGGTGAGCGAGTTGTAGTTTGCTAAACTCCAGCTCTAGATTTTCAATCTCATTCTTTAGAACCTTTTTCACTCATATTCCATCTCTCACCATATTGTTCAAATTTAATCTGTTTGCCAGGCAGGTGTCCAAGTGGAGGATCCAGTGCAACAGGTTTTCAACGGGCAAGAGGTGGAAGTGTGGCCGCACGTAACTTGGAAGCCTAAATGGGGGATGACTTTTGCCGAGATCAAAAGCAAAGTTAGTGGAAGTTGCTCTATTTCTCAAAGGTCTACCATGGCCCTTAAGGGTCGTGATATCATTCTGGAAGATCTACACTTGGACGGAGCTCTTATCATCAATTCTATTGACGGTGCAGAGGTATGCCATTGATTATAAATTAACGGACACATGCTATTGTTTAATCTTTTCCCTGGCACTCTTTTGCAACAAGTTTACTAGCTTCGTAATTTGGTTCCGTGTTGTAAATGTGGGTCGATTTTTGTGTGTTTGGTGGACAATTTTAGTTTGGTTGGAGAACAATATAGTAGTAACAATATGGTTTCTGGAATAGGTGACAGTGGGAGGATCAATACAGAACAAAGGCTGGCGTATTGAGAGAATCGACTACAAAGATACTGCTTTGCCGGAGGAACTGAGGATCCGAGGTTTCAGAATCGACAAAAGGGAGCAATTGGAGGAAACCTACAGTCAACCTGGCAAGTTCACCTTAAAACCCTGAATTTGATTCTTCTTTTACCTGGCAAATCAACCTGCCTCTCTTTAATATTTCCATTCTCCCACTTTTTTGGTATTGAAAAAATATTTGTTCTTGACATTTATAAAGTATGTTCAAGATATTATATATTTATATAAATTGTGATAAATCCATATTTTGTATTTTAATATATTTATATATGAGAACATATTTGATGCATGCAGTGGAATTCCCCCCAGTAGGTCTATTTTAGGGTTTAGGTTCTAAAGTTTAAAACTTAAGAGATATGGTTGGAATTTAAGTATTATAAGTTTTGATTAGGATTCAGAGTTAAAGATTAAATATGTTTGTGTAATTTTTTTACATCAATGATCCATCAAATAATAACTTTATATATATTCATGTTAATTTTTTTTCGAATTTATTATTGAATAATAATTAATCACGCTTCAAGCAAAAAGAAAAACATACGATAATGGTCCACAAATATTGGGCATTGGTTGGTCTAAGACACGTGTTTCATCAACAAACATTCAATCAGAGATCCAAGATGGTCTATTGGGCATATTTTACGAATCTTTGTTCAAAAAATTATGCCACTAAATTATTTAGTCGTTCTTTCTATTATTTTTATATTATTATATCACAATTATTTTAGAGAATAAATCTTTGAATTATAATTGTTAAGGTCGTTTTTTTGCTTCAACCTTCCTAGTGACCCCATTGAAAGGGAATGTTATTAATTTGAGAAGATCAGAGTTCGAGCAGCTTATTCGAAAGATGTGTGCGCGCTTTTTCAAAGAATTAAGAAAAAATAACAGATATTATCATAAGATCACACTATATGTTAAAGAAAATTATTATTTTTAACTTGTTTAAATAAGGTTTGTAAAATATTAATCATCAGACAACCAATTGAATCTCTATTACAAAAAACCATCACTAATAGACACTATTTTATAAACGAATCAAAAGTTTAAGGATCATTTCATAATATTTGAAACTTTAGTGACCAAAAAGATGAGTTTACATAGTTTAGTTACCTCTAATGTACTTTACCCTATATTTCCCCATGAAAATTCTAGCAATCTTCCTTGCCAATTTCAGCTCCAACAAAATGGAAAAATTATTCATATCATAATAATAATTTACCTTCTTCAGCTATTTGCATATATATAAATACAAAGCAAGCCCAAAGCTTCTTCATCAATATGTTTCCATCATCATATATGCAGGAAACCCTAAATTTTAAAGCTTCACCATTTCATGTTAATGGTGATATCCTTTTCGACAACATGTCTCTCCTCAGCAAGAACGACCTGCACCGGATATTCGAGAAGCTCGACAAGAACGGAGACGGCTCCGTCAACCTCGACGATCTCAATTGGTTGGTCCAGAGAATCGGACCAGTCCAGTTTACCCTCGAAGAATTGGAGCCCTTGGTGGGAAAACCATGCTTGAACTTCGACGAATTCTTGTTCTTTTACGACTCCATCTCGAACCCGACGGCCACGAGTGGTTCTCCGCCGACACCGAGCGATGAGGAGGAGGAAGAATCGGTCGTTCACGACAGCGAAGGAGAGGATGGTGACCTTGTGAAGGCTTTCAAAGTGTTTGACTTGAACGGAGACGGGTTCATTTCATGCGAGGAGCTGGAAAACGTGTTGGGAAGACTGGGTTTATGGGACGAAAGCAGCGGAAAGATTGCAGGACCATGATTTGCTTTTACGACACCAACATGGACGGCAAGGTTGATTTTCAAGAATTCAAACACATGATGTTGCACACCTCTTCTTAATTTACTCAAACATATCCATGTCTAAAAAAAATTATTTTGTATATATTTTATGTCGGTTTTACGGTTTATGTTCGAAATTTGTTATTGTCCCTTTGTATTTATTGTAATGGTAATTGATGCCAGCATATTCAATTGCCATAAATATTAAAGACAGGATGAACAATAATGTAAAATAAATAAATATTTATATGTGTGGTATTTTGTGTATATTTAGGATCGATCGAATCGATTAGAGTAAAAAAATTAAGTTAGTCGGGTTTTATTTTTATAACTCAAATTTTATTTGAATTTTTCTCGAGTCGAATCAAGTTTTCAAATAGAGTTTATGGAATTTGAGTCGAGTCAAATTGAATTCAAGTTTATGTTCAAATTCAATTGTAAATATTTATAATGTCATGAAACTAATTGGTTCCAATTTAAACGACTTTCTATAAGCATATAAGGTATTCATATAAGCATATACAATATAATTTATCAAATTGAGTTGAGGGACTCAACTCGAACTTAAAAATCAATCCACTAATTACTAAAAATTTAGAGTTATTCAAGTCTCACTTTATAACTAATACTTTATTTAAATTTTTTTTGAGTGTAGTTAAGTTTATAAAATTAAGGTAAATTATAAAATTCATTACTCAACTTTCTTCTCACTCCTATTTTGGTCACTAAAGTTAAAAATATTCAATTTAATAACTAAAATTTTGAATTGTTCCTGTTTTGGTCACTATGTGATGACATGAATTATTTTATTAGTATTTTTTATGACATAGCTTATTTTACAATGTTTTCCTATGCAATATAGATTTAAATTAAAAAATAGACTATAATTTCAAATTCAACCCCTAATTCCCAAATTATAATCTCAAATTCGAACCCACAAACCCCAAAATTATCCCTTCACCTCCACTGGCCACACTCTCACATGCCGAAATCTGGAAATGAACTAAAAACAACCTCAAGTTCCTAGGGCTCGTTCGACAATGCTTTTTCAACGAGTTTTGGATTGCCGAACAGAAAAACAATATCGAAGGGTTACTCCAACGAACGTTGGAGCTGCTTCTGAACTTTTTTCGCATGATTTGGAAATATTTTAAAGCTGAGAGGCTAAAAATGAGTGATTACAAGAGACAAACAAACAAGTTGGGACGCTAAACCAAGATTAAAAACGCAGAGACAACGAAAGAAACAAGACAGTTTTTCATTATATTTTTATGTAGATATGAGGAGTAAGCTTATATGGAAATATTTTAAAGCTAAAAGAAGTAATTTTGGGGAAAAGAGATAAAGAATTTGCATCAGCAAGTGTGAGCCGGGTAAAATGAAATAGAGCAAGAGAGAAGAAGAAAATAAAGTAAGAAAGAACCTGAAAGTTATAGCGTAAAAACAGAGCAAAAAGAGAAGGAAAAATTTGAGGAAGAAAGAAAAATAACGTGCCACATCAATGTTTTTGACATAAATTAACGAGAATGACTAAAATGAAAGCGGACTAAAAGTTGGGTGACTCTAATAAAAGTTTTAAAAGTTCGGTGACCATTGGTGTACTTTATCCTAAAAATTATAAAAAAATCTATATTTATCTATACTATTATAAAACTTTGAATTTAATGACATTGAATCTCAGTTAAAATTTAACAAAAAAACATTAGAAATATTTGAAATAGTAACAATAGATTTAATACTAATAAAAGATCCGATGCTACAATTGATGCAAAGAATAATTGCATCACCATCAAATACAGTAAAATCTCTATCTAATAATATTCTAAAGACTCAATAAAAAGTATTATTTTACTAAAATTATTAATTTATCGATAAATTAAAATTTACTATTATTTTAAGGAATTTTTTTAATACTTTATACATGAGTTTTTTTTTATTATCAAAATCTAATGTGCATGTGCGATGAATAAAAATTAATATGTATCAAAGTTAATTGGCTCATGAAAAAAAAGGTTAATTGTTTTAAAATTCAATACGTATATATTCATTGAAAAGATTAAAATTTTTATTATTAATAAACACATGTACATATTAAAATTTTGTCAACGATCTCTAAAGCAAGTTGTTAAAGTTCTCAGTTGACATCTTCCTCACTCTCTTAGGTTGTGAGTTTGAAACCCATTAAAAGCAAATTCTCCCTCCTCTCCCCGGGTAGAAATTGTTCAAAAAAAGTCTCAAAATTTCATCATTTTACCCTTTTGACTAACGCTGACATTTGAATCTTATAGTTGTTTGGATCACATGGTCCAACAGGTCATGTTCTAGTGTTGTCACTTGACATTTCCAATTTTTATTTTATTTTAAAATTTTTTCAAAAGCTCTAAAAATTCTAAAAAAATAAAAAATATATTTTTCTAGAAATCTGTAAATGTCACAAGAGAAATTTGTAGTGTGTCACGTGGTAATAATTAAGAAAAAATTGTCAAAGATTTGTGGTCAAACTTGGTCAAAGAGCTTGATTGATTTGTTTTATTGGTCTTAATTGAGCGTAAAAAAATTTCATGAGCTTAATTATTTTTTGTCAAAAGTTCAAAGGCTTATAATACCCTTTAACCTAATTCATATAATCTTTTCCTCCATAGCTTCCCATTTGAAAGGTGTAAAAAAAGTCTATAGTGACATATGGAATACCTTGAAGAATTATTTTATATTTTCATTGGGCCCTTAAAGATTTTTCAAAAAAAATATTATTTTATGCATTTAGTCAAGTTATTATTTAGCCCTTTGGCTCCAGCCAAGATTCAAAATATTTTAAGACTAATCAAGTACAGAAAATTTCATAGGCTTAATTGATTTTCCTCCTAACTATTTAAGGACTTATAATACCCTTAAACCTAATTTATATAATCTTTTACTCTATAGCTTTCCCTTCGAAAGTTGTAAAAAAACTATATAGTGACAGATGAAATACCTTAAAGAATTATTTTATATTTTCATTGGACCTTAAGTATTTTTAAAAAAATTATTATCTTATACATTAAGCGAAGCTATTATTTTTTTTAAAGAAATTGGATTATATTCAAAGTGAAGAGGTTACAAATGAACCACACTACAAACATTAGAATTTCAATGCATAAAACAAAACAATAAAATCTTTAAAGGTGTGAAAGACATGAAATTACAAGGCCTATCACTTTCAAAAGATATAAAAATCTTCTGATAAAAATCCAGCAATACTACTACTTTGACCAGAGTTCTCTAAGAAAAGAATAAATTCTTTTGCTACTTGATCTTAGCAAAACGGCAACATCACAAAAAGGGAATCAAAAACTTTACTGACCACCGATCTTCGCTGCTAACAACGCTCGAGTGATATTCGTCATACGAACGTTAGAATGCTAAAAGCATATAATACTGTCACAAAGACAGACTGACACTGCCATAAAAGTAGACGAATGAACTGTCATAGAAGCAGATAAAAAATTGCAAAAAAAAATATTAAATAAACCTGACAAAGTAAAAATACAAGAAAAACTTGCAAATATAATTCATCAACAAAGATGAATTTTTATTTATATACAAAACTAGTAAAACGGTCAAAGGTCGTCGTCGATAAAAAAATAAAGAAAAATAAGAATTTAGAAACTCTTTGTAACTGCCTCAGAGCAAATAAAAAGAATTTTAGCGAGGTTATTATTTTATGCCCTTAGTCGGAATCGAAAATATTATTATTTAACATATATTATTAATTTGTTGGCTATTTATTTATCAAGATTTTACTGTAGGTCGAAAAAGCAATATCGAGGAAAATAAACAAATAATAGTCGTAACCAATAAAATTAGGGTAAACTTCACCAGATATCCATTATGTTTAGCGCGTGTTCTATTTTGATCACCTAGTTTGAAAAGAGTTATTCTGGCCACTTATGTTTGCGACCGTTACTGTTTTAGTCACTTGAGCGTTAGACTCCGTTAGCACTCGTTAATACGACAACGTGGCAAGTTAATAAAAAAGTTAATTCCTAATTTAACCCCTAAACTTTCAAATTTTTATTTTTCACCATCTTCCTCAAAGCTTCACTTAATTTAACCCTTAAACCTTCAAAACTTTATTTTTCACCATCTTCCCCAAAGCTTCACCTAATTTAACCCCTTAACTTTCAAAATTTTATTTTTTTCACTCTCTTCAGAACCCATAAACAATTCACTTTAACCGTCTTTGCTTCCTACCACCATGCTGTTGTTCTTGCTGATCAGACAGAGACCGGAAATTCGCCTGCGATGAACATGAAACCCCTCTGCTAGAACTCGTCCTCGACTCCATTCAACCTGATTCCGCTTTCGGATTCTTGAATTCCGGGGTCGAAAGCGTTAATCCGTGAACCCCGATTTCTCTTCTTTCTTCACTGCAAAACTCGAATTCGCCTTGAATGCATAAAAAATGTCTCTCTAACCCTGTTTTTATATAGATCTTCATTGTTTCTTTGGCGTAAACAAAGACAAATTGTCCGAAATTTAGCAAATTTTCAAAAGGAAAATTATGGAGAGTACCTTACTATCTTCATCAGTGTTCCATAGCTGAACTGAACTCATCCAATTTTTCTCGTCTTTATTACCATTGAAATTGCTGTCGTTTTTCTTGTAAGAATCTTCTTCATTGTGATTCTCCTTCAATGGCATGAATTCTTCTAAAACGGGCTCAACTTTTCTCCCCACACATTGCACTGATTCCTCTTTCAAAGCTAAAATCGCTGCCAACAAACAAAACTCAAAATTTTCATCAAATTAATTCAAATGAATGGATATATATATATAGAAAGAGGGTACAAATTTTGATCTAAAATCGAAGTTCCGTTCTGATCGAACCGAACCCATTTTTTTCTCTTTCGATTTCTGAAATGAAGAAGGAAGCAAATGGCGTGGAATCTATGAATGGATATATATACGAGGGTGGGGGAGAAAGATGAAGATATGAGAATTTAAACGATGGTAAAAGGGAGAGAAGCGTGAATTTAAACTTTTTAAAGTTTGAGGGTCAAATTAAAATTAACTCTTTTTATTAACGTGTCACGTCATTGTATTAACGAAGTTAACGAGAGCTAACGCTCGGGTGACCAGAAAATAACGATCGAAAACATAAATGGTCAGAATAATCTTTTTTAAAAAAAAAAATTAAATGATCAAAATAAAACAAGTCCTAAACAAAAAAGGACATTCGGTGAAGTTTATCCATAGAATTTTGGTAGAGTTGTCAAAAACAACTTTAAAATTTCTAACCAATGTTTATTCTTTATATGAAATAACAAAATATGCTTAAATAAAAAATAATAAAATACGAATGATTAATTATTTAACTCGCTCCAATAAATATTTTGAAAAATAAAAAAAAATAAGTTTATGAATTTTTAAATGAATATTAACTTTCTACAAATTTATTCCTATTTAAATCTAAATTTTAATATCCGGATGTGTTTATATTTGTACTTGTATTGAATCAAAATGATAACAAAAAGGAAAAAGAAAAGAAAAATTAGTCGTACAACGTGGCAGTTTGAGTAAATATGTTTTCTTATTGGTCAGATTTAGCCACGTTGAGAATATAACAGTCCGACTCAGAAATTGACTTGGAACTTTGACTTTTGGATTTTGCACTCTATTTGCTCTAAACAACCGGCATCTGTCGGTTTCAACGCACTATCAATCCGGTCTCGACCAATCCAACTAATGATTTTATTTTCAAATAACAAAAAATAAGTTGTAAAGAAATGGGATAAGACGAGAGAAGTTGCAGAGGAAAGACCAGGGAAATAATAATAATACTAAAACACAATCTCTCAATTCGTTTAGGGTTTCAAATTTCAATTTCCGCTCCCAAATTTTCAACTCAGGTAAACCTTTTTTTATTATTCTTTCATTCTCATTTACAGTTTTCCTTTTGTTATTTGCTGTTTGGTTCTCGAGAAATGTAGGTAGGAAAAGAGAGCGAGAGAGAAGATGTAGTAGTTGTTTAATGATTTGAATTTCTACTTCTTGAACTTCAAGTTTTTTAAAATTAGTTAACACTGAAGTTCAGTTACATTACCTTGCTTAATTTGGTTAAATTCCTCTGTTTTCATCTTTGTTTTTCGTGGAAATCGAAGTAGGGGATGGTTTATTTACGGTTCAATTTTATTTTGTTTTTTATTTGATTTCCTAGTTGCATAACGGATTCTTTTCACTGAATTTGATGATTTTAAGGTGTTTATGTGGTAATTTTATCTGGATTTGGAAGATGACGGTGGTTTATTACAGTGAAACCCTAATTCTGTGGTGAAATGCTTTGCAAACTAGGGTTTTGTGATGGTAGAAATGGGTCTTGAGGAGGAAATAAGCAATGCTGAAGGAACAGAGTGTGGGGAGGGGATTAAGTGCTTCAATCGTGAACCAGTGGATAATGGGTTTGTATATGAATGTATGAATGATTCTGGTGATGGAAGTTCAGGAGCCAGTGAGAGTTTTCGAACATATAAGAGGCGCAGACAGTTAAGTTTGAGTTCAAAGGTCAAAGTGCAATATGGTGGGAAAGCATCGGCAGACCAGGTAGATTTTGATTGACATGTCTGAATATGATATTTACAGTTGTAGATGCTAGCTTTCTTTTGTTGTTGTAATGTTTAATGTTGAGATGGGCACGGGTTTGTTACGCTACTTTTCACCAAGTCATAGTAGCCTACTTATTGTGCATTTGGGTCGTTGAGAAAAAGATTAACTTGTTTGCAATCATATGGAAAGCTCTGATTGGAAACTATCCTATGGGTATGGGTATGGGTATGGGGAGAAGATTTGACTGTGTTGTTGGGCGCTTAAAAGAAAAATTCTAGCTATTTTATTAGGTTTATAAGTTCATAACTATCGTGCATAGTAAGTTGTAAATATGCGAGCATGTAATGCCTAAAAATTCACAATAACGAGTAGTTGTTACTTGTTGATGGTATTTTGGAATTCATGTGGGTTTTGGGTGGCTTTGTTGGTTGAACGAAGGTGATTCGTTTGTAAATATTCTTTCTTGTGCAATGAGGTTAGAAATTGTTTGCAAGTGACAGTTGATTCTACAAATATTCTTAAAAGTTATTGTTAGCCTTCTAGCATAGTCCTCTAAGGCTTCATCTAGATGTGTGTTGCACCTGAAGCTGTGAAGGGGCATGAGATGTGAAAATGTCAAAAATTTCTTTTATGGCAACATCATTGTATTTCTTTCATGTCTGTCAGATGAATAGGGGCTGATGTATTCGAGGCTTGTAATCCCGTTATCCTTTATTACAATGATAATTGAAAGTGATAGTTGTTTTGACAAGTTTCATGTTTCTATTCCTTAAGTATCCCATATCTTTAATTAAGAAAACCTTTTCAGCATTACATATGAAACCACAGAAATAAATTCCTGCTTTATGGCTGTTAGCTACCTTTAGGTAACTGAGGAAGTAGAAGCTTCTTTGCTTCTGAAGTTAGCGAAGCAAGCTATGATAGTGTATGTCACCCTTCTGTAGAACGCTATGGGTGATAAAATTGGAAAAGTTCTGAATTATCTACAGCAAGATTTAATAATATGGCCCTATGCTATCCGAACATATGTATTGTAAAAAATGTCTTTTCCGTGTTCTTTTTTCGTGAACACCCAATATTCTTTTTTAGCTGACAAGTTCTTGTTTTTGTTGTTTTTTAAACAAAGATGTTTGGCTTTCGAGACCACAAAGTACAGTTTGACATGCTAATGGATTATACTTACTGTGAGCAGGTCGCTCTTCCTGGGACTGATCATTGTGCTTCTTTAAATGACAAAAATTGTCGTCAACAAAGGAAGTGGAGAAATGTTGTATTGGAGCACATGCATCAGTTATTAAGTGGTGATGAAGGTGGTATACAGCGTTGCATTCAAGATGCGCTTTTATTTCATCGAGAAAATGGTTGTAATGTGACATTTAAGGTTTATGCTTTTTATCTAAACTCCATGTGGTCTATGATGTCTTGCACTGATCTTTCTCTTATCAATTTTCTTTCTGATATATTGGAATGTTAATTTTCTGATTCATCTACAGGATTCTGAGGAGCTGGAGGCTGTTATATCTAACGGGTTCTTTAAGGAGTCAAAACCTCAAACCACCACTGAGATGTGTCAGCGTGTTTTCTTTGAAGTTATAATTTCTGAAAAATTCACATCTTTGTGTAAGCTTCTATTTGACAATTTCCAAGGGATCAAGCTTGATAGCCTCTTTCACTTAAGTCTCATGAACTCAAGGATGAAAGATGGAGCTTATGAGCAATCACCTATGCTTTTCTCCTCAGACATTCAGCAGGTAATTTATGCAACCATTTTATTTGCATGAATTGCATGAATGAACTTGCTTAGTTTCAAGCTAAAATGTTACATTGATTGAATTAAAATTTTATAAGTTCAGTTTCTGGTTACATTTAGAACAGTTTATTACATTCAGACCCTTATCCAGATGATGTTGGATTCTATATTGCTGAACGGTTAACCAAATGAAATATCTTGTTTTCAGTCAACTAATTTGCTCGTTTCTTATTGTAGAACATTCTATAAGTGAACATTTATGCTTCATATACCACTTTTATTTAGATTGATTTGTAAAACCACATTAGACTGAGAACTTGGATTGATGTAGGACCTTAGATAAATTCTTATATTTGTATATGAAAAATTTGCAATTCTTTTGAATGATTTGAGAATCTGCTGCTTATTTTTATACAGGCTTTTACTAGATCTGTGTATCTTATTTCTAGTTGATTATTCTTTCATAAACATGGTGTATTTGTAGCAGATTCTTGTTTGTTTGTTTTTTTGGATAAAGTTGTGTACATGGTTTTCCTTAATTTCTGGTTCAATGCAATATACTTGCAGAAGCATTTCTTGCAAAGAAAAGAAATGTTTGCAAAATATCCCCCAAAATTAATAGCTTATTCCATGTAGCAGATCCAGTTATTTTTTTCATTACTAATTATATATTCACACACACTCATACATATGCATTAACCTAAATTTCCCATGTAGATATGGAGAAAACTTCAAGAAATAGGAACTGAAATTGTATCCCTCGCAAAGAGCCTCTCAAACATATCAAGCACTTCTTATCGTGAAAAAGTGAGTTAGTAAACACATACTACTGCTATAGTAATTTGAATTTTGTAATTTGTTCAAAAACCTTTTTGCTGATAACAAAACTTTGTGATGCTTTTTCTTCAAACTTTCAGATTGGCTGTTCTGGTGTTGCTGTCGAAGAGGAGAAACGTGAGGTAAACATTCATGAATTAGCTTGTAGTGCATATGCATGCTTGTATAAGCATAATGCATTGCTCTAACTTCCAATTTCAGCTATAGTTGCATTTAGCCATATTAGATATTGTGAATCAAAAAAGAAAAAACCCGTTAGGTAGTCTAGGGAGGAAATTCTAAAAGAAGGAACCTTAAGGTAAAAATAAGGTAAGATACATAAAATGTTAATAAAATATACTCAATGTTACGAAGTTGTAACATTTTATGTATACACCCAAAAATTGATAACATTTTGGGTATGTACCCAACATGTTACAATGTTTCTAACAATTTATGTACCTTTTGGTAACATTTTATATCTTACCTTAAATTAAAGATCCTCATCCTAGAACCTAGGTTGCACTGGTACGGATACGGATACGAGGATGGATACAGGAACTGGGACGGGGACGGGAAACAACAATTTTCAAAATTATAAGATACGGGTACGGCAAGAGTACGGTAAATATAAAATAAATTTTAATATATAATAATAATAATAAAACATTAAAATTTATAATAAACTTCAAATAAAATTTAAAAATAACTCACAATATTAAAATATCAAATCTCAAATAATAAATTAAATCTAAAATAACATTAAACAATATGGAGTGGGCACTCGATAATTTATAAATTACAAATATATTATTACATACCATATGATTACAAATAGTTGACACTACTGCTAGTTACAAATACTTTTTTTTCCCGAACAATGCTACTTACAAATACTTGTCACAAAACTTTGCTAAGCTTTTCTTAAATCTCTTGTTTTTTTTTCTTACCTTGTACACACTTTTTTCTTACGTAGCTTACCCAAATTAACAACACTACACATATCTATAGTCCTTATAGAAGTTTTTGGGAACTAATTAAATAATACTAATTCTAGATTCTTTTCTTCCATTTGTTGTGTGGTGCTTGATTTTTATTGGGTTTGCTCTCACATGTCCTTTTTATACAACCGTTATACGTTTATTTATTTTTTGAATGTTCATTATTCATTTCTTAATTGTTAAGTGTTTTCTAAAAGCTAAACAAAATCTCAATCGGGAATAAAATTACACCAAAAAAGCGCCAAAAAAATACCTGAAGAAATCAAATAGATAAAAAAGAGAACCTGATCCAAAATGAAGGAGATAACAAGAACGCCTAAAGCTTCGTCCCAAAACCAATCTGGCCAAGAGAACAACAGAGGACGAGGGTCTCGGTGAGAGCAGGAAAATCCTTAAGTCAAAACCAGAAAAATCCAGCAGAAACCCACCGATTCGAGTGCAAGGAGAGAGCAAGAAGAAAGCTAGGGATTTTAAGTAAAATTGTTTTTTTCGGGACACAAAGAAAATGATTCAGAACAATGCATCTATGAAGCACGGGTACGGCATCTTAGGGTCGTACCCTATACCCGATACATCCCGGGACAGGGACGATGTGGGTACGGCTGGGGTACGTACCAGGGACGTCACGTATCTACAGGGTACGACCGCAAATTGCCTGGGTACGTTCAAAGATGATGTATGGGGACGTTTCGGGTACGGCGTTGGAAGTCCACGTGCGTACCCATAACATTTTGGCTTAAAAAAAGTAAATAAAAAACAAAATTATCAGAGCCGTCGACTCTCTCGAGCTTCTCTCCGCTCTCTTTAGGAAGCCATGTGCTTTAACTTCCAATCATGGTCATCTTTTGTAAGCTTTACAGAACTTGCTGAATCATATGCATTGCTAGGTTGCCCTGATACGGAAAATACTAATTACAAATACTTGTTACAAAGCTTTGCTAAGCTTTTCTTAAATCTCTTTTTTTTTTTTTATCTCATACACACTTTTTTCTTACTTAGCTTACCTAAATTTACAACACTATACATATCTATTGTCCTTACAGAAGTTTCTGGGAACTAATTAAATAATACTAATTTTTAATAATTTTAATAGAAAAAACTTATTTTTAATAATTTTAGTGACTCCCTTTTTGGTGTTTTTTTTTTCATTGATTAGACTTTTTAAATATATAATAACTACCAGCTTTCGGATACTAAATAAAAAAAATTATAAGTGATAATTTTTAGTAACCCTAGCCACTTTGACTTTTTCTCTCCGGTGCTGCCGTCACTTTTTTCATTCTTGTCTAATTTTCATGGTCGGCGGCGGCACCAGCCCAAGTGCTAGTTGTCAAACGCCGGTCACCCGCTTTTATTTATTTGCTTCGTTCTTTTGGTTTTAGTCCTTTTAATTCAATAAATTTATCTTTATGACACGTTTTTCTCTACCTTTTGGTACGTATTTTCTGCCTCTTGGCACGCTTTTTTGTCTTTTGGCACGTTTTCTGTTATTTGTTTTTCTTTCAGGGTTGGATTTGACGTCGCCACGACTGATCAAGATGGTGCTTTTTTGGTTATCTTGTTAATCTTCTTGTTTTGGATCCTCGAACTGGATCTAGATGCAAGTTTAGTCACCGCTCTTGTTCGCGATTGAGTTATGGTAATAAACGTGTTGTCAGCTTGACCCAATTATGTAATATGCATTTTTAATATTGTTTGTTGATGGTTTTTACCTTCATCGTCAAGCTTTGATGATGTTTTGTATTTATTTTGTTTCATTTCTTTTAATTAGGTTTTTTACCTTTTATTTTTTTGGTCTTGTTTATGATCTAGAGACGTTAGTTTTTCGTGTTTTAAGGAATATGTCCGGATCAAAGTTGTTTACCTGCATTGTAAATTTTCATTTTGGATCTTTCTTTTTTTAATAAAATTGACGTACTCATATTCAAAAATAAAAATAATAATACTAATTTGAATTTTTTTTCTTCCATTTGCCGTGTGGTGCTTGATTTTTATTAGGTTTGCTCCCACATGTCCTTTTTATACAACCATTATACTTTTCTTTTTTTTTGAATGTCCATTATTCATTTTTTAATTGATAAGTATTTTCTAAAAGCTAAATAAAATCTTAATCGGGAATAAAATTACACCAAAAAAGCCAAAAAAATACCTGAAGAAATCAAATAGATAAAAAAAGAGAACATGACAGCAATGCATATGATTAAGCAAGTTCTGTAAAGCTTACAGAAGATGACCATGATTGGAAGTTAAAACGCATTGGCTTCCTAAAGAGAGCGGAGAGAAGCTTGAGAGAGTCGACGGCTCTGGTAATCTTGTTTTTTATTTACTTTTTTAAGCCAAAATGTCATGGGTACGTGCATGGACTTCTAATGCCGTAGCCGAAACGTCCCCGTACATCTCTGAACGTGCCCAAGCATTTTTCAGCCGTACCCTGTAAATATAGGATGTCCCTGGTACGTACCCCAGCAGTACCCACATCGTCCCCGTCCCAGGGATGTATCGGGTACGGAGGACGACCCTAAGGTGCCGTACCCGTGCTTCATAGCCTAGAACTACCCAGTTTACCCCTTACGGTGCATTTGGTGCTTAAGAGTTGGATAAAGTTAATTCAGGATTAAGACCTTGTAATTTCTGCTGTCATGTTTGGACAGATTTCAATGGAGGTAGTGCTTTGTATAGAGTTGATGGGTGTGCTATTTGAATTTGGTATTCGTAGAGCATTTTTATGGATATTTGAATTTAGCATTTGTTATAGCACCTTGTTTTTAAGGCAGTAGGAGGATTCTTACCTGAACAGTTTTTTCTCTAGCTTTTAGTTTGTATTACAGGCAAGCCATATCAATTTACATGTTGAATCTGCTTTGAAGGCTGAGTTTCATTTATGAGATATATTCTTTTTTTAAATGAAAAACAGTTATGTGCTCGGGAGCAGGAGTCTCTTGTTAAACTGGAGCAAACCGAAGCTTGTGATGTGTATAAAGTTTGCACTTGCAGGCATTGTGGGGAGGAAGCATATGAGAAGGATTGTCTAGTTTGTGATTCATGTGAGGTAATATACCATGTTGCCTGTATTAAGCCTGCTGTGAAGGAGATTCCTCCAAAAGTTTGGTATTGTGCAAGCTGTACTGCAAAAGGAATAGGATCTCAGCATGAGAACTGTGTGGTATGTGAGAGACTGAATGCCCCAGGGAATCCCTACAAAGACGTTGCTGATGAAAATCATAATGCAAACTGTGAAACATTTACTGAACCGGGAGAAAATTCAAGCTGTAGCTTTGACCAGGGCCCTCAGTTGCAACAACTGAGCAAGAACCAACATGAGAGTAAATTATTTCGGTTAATTGATAAATTCGAGTTATTCAATTTTTGTTTTTAAACTATACCAACTAAATTAGATTATCGATCACTTATCTAGAATATTCGGTTTGGTTTAAATAATAATTTTTTATTTTGTTTATTAAAAATATCAAATTTAATAATATGATAAATATTATAATTGTTTGGTTGCTATAAAAGTGTAAAAATAATCAAAAAGTTAAAAATTAAGAGTGCATTTTTTTTAATAATCGAACTCGACCAAAAAGTCTTCAAAAAATTTAAGAAACATCAAAATTATTGATCTACAAGATATTTTAATATATAAAATTTATAAGTATAATAGAAAAGAAACAATGTTTTTTAAAAAACTCCGAGTTTCGGACTCAAATTCGGTTTGTTAGATTTTTCACAGTCCAGATGCACGTCAGCCCACATAAGATTTTGACATTGTTAACTAAATTTTAATATTATTTCAACCATTTTTATTTTTTATAATTACTTTAAAAATAAATTTGATTATTAATTGAGTTATTAAATCTAATTAATTTAATATTTTTCACGTGATTTTTCTTATTGCAGCACGTGACATATTATCTTAAGGGGACAAAATTGACTAACGATATAACAGTTTGGGGTCAATAGTTTGGGACTTTGTGTAGGCGACAAATCAATTAGTATATAATCTTTTTTGGTTGTTTGTTTTTCGTTTTGTTGTTCTCCCAATTTTTCAGGGTTTTATACTGATTAATTCATATTAATTCGTGTCACTCATTTGGTTTTAGTGAGTAAGTCTTTCAGCGGAGATTTTCTGCACACATAATATCTCAAACTCAAAATTTGCTTAAACGATATTAAACTGCTTACCACTTAAACCAATCTCGTTAGTAATTAGTATTTATTCTTTAATGAACGTGAAGGACTTAACAGTTGGAGAAGAGACTGAAATTCAAAGGTTCATGTTCTCTGCTCTCTCTTTTACCAGTTTTAGCATATTAATTGATTCTCACTTTCTCTTCTTTTTGGTCCAAAACCGAATAGAGATGTTGAGGGTTCTAATTGATTGGTTTGGTTCCAAATATTGTGCTTTTCACTCTCTTATTTATTATTTTTAGTAAATACAAGAGATAACAATGGTACAAGGTTTGATCTGAGAACGATTATTGTCATTTTCTAAAAAATATTTTAGTTTTTAAATTTTCATTTTTTTATATTTAAAATTTTCTTTTTCAATTAAGCTGAAAATAAAATAATAGATCTAATAAGTTGATATCGACTATTTTATTTTTTTTATTTTTTTCTTTTAATATAAGAGCTTATGTTAATTTAGAATTTTAAAAATGTCGTAAAAACTTATTAGGGCTTGCTATTCATTGCTTTTGAAAATTTTGTGGTGAAAAATAATTTTATATTGTTGAGTTTAAAATTTAAGTTACTATTGTTGTTAAAAATATTTTTAAACAAATAAAAATTTTATTTTAGACATTATTTTTGAGAATATAAAAAAATTTGGAAATATATATGAAGATAAATGAATAATTTTGTTCAAAACTATTTTTTATGGGTAAATATACCATACATTGGCGGTGAAAGCAAAAAAAATTATAAACATCATAGTTTTAGGGTTTAGAGATATATTTAGGGTTTTGGACTTAGGGGGTTTAAGTTCATGTGCTTAGAATTTAGAGTTTATGGTTAGAATTTAGTGAATTCTAACCATAAACACTAAATTCTACACCAATAATCATAAACCCTAACCCTTAATCTAAATTCTTAAATCATAAAATCAGGGTGTTTGTAAAAACTTTTTGTTTCCACTGCTAGCGTATGAAATATTTTTCTTTTTTATATTTTCCTTTTTGTTGACTAATCAAGATTGGGAAGTGCAGAGGCCCATTATGGGAATGTGCCCAAAATTTGAATCAGTAATCCTGCTCAAGGGATCTAATGCCCATCATACTAGACCAACTAATTGTTGATTGTTCAAAAGTTGTTCTAACGAAGAATAAAAGTAACAAAAAAGTATAAGTTTCAACCTTTAAAAAACATTTTTCAATTAAAATTAAAAAATATTTTTAATTGAAAAAACTACGTGTCTTTCATTATTTTTAGCATAAAAACAATGAAAAAACATTCCCTTAATTTCAACGACATAGAAAATGAAACACAGTATTCAATTATATTCGAATATATATGTAACACTCGTACGTAGCTTGGTTCGTGTGTATAATAATAAGCTAAGATGACGAAATTGGCAATGACGCTTGCGATTCGTTGAGATCGAAGTCAAGACTACGCTTGCTATATTAACGAGTTGGTCCAAGTAATAATCAGTTTCGTATTATTTATACAGATTTCAAATTAAAAATTGTGTATGCAAAAAATTTTAGCCAGAAAACTTACCAACCAAAATAAAGTGTGATACACGGATCGGTTCAAATTATTTAAGACAAAGTCCTAACAACCTAGAGTTAAAAAAAAAACTACGCATGTTATCTGCTGATCTCATATATCTTTTGATTGCACGTGGTTTCGCACTTTTGAAGTTGCTATTTTACCTAATTTCGATTCTTTGTTTCAATACATTTGGAAGATAATGATGTTCCAAAAAGCAATGCCGGTCAAGGATTCTCTGGCCAAACATGCAGCATTTTTTGCGTTTCTTGGAAACTATATAAACAGACAACTTAGCAAGGACTTTGATCAAACACCTTAAGTGCATATCTCAACTCTTACAAAGTTTCCGTGGAACACCCAGAGATGGGGTTTAATCAGAAGGTTGAAGATGATGGGGCATTGAAAGAAGCAAAGCAAGGCAGTGCAACTGTGTTTCCCTGGAAGAAGAGGTTGGTGAAGAAAGTGATGTTAGATCAAGTGGTCCAATGTGTTTCTTCTTGCTCCGGCCGATGCCTCCATCGCTGCTCTGAAGAACATAAACCCAGTAAGCAGGGTGGTAACGGCGGCTCAGTGTCGACGGCAGTGCCGCCAACCAAAACTGGAAAATAGTTTAAAAACAAATAAATATATAATTAGCTTAATAGCCATGTCCATGCAATATATCTAGCCCAGAAGTCAACTTTAAGATCAATACTCTTGTTTCGAAGCTTCCTAAACAGTTTTATCATTATAATTATGATCCTAAAGTGTTTTTAGGATTAATGTATCTTAACTTATGATAAAAAAATGAGCATGTTTATGTGTTTTTAATAATTATATGTATCTAATATATTGACTGATTAATTCGGAGTATATACTGTATAAATTTATTATGAAGCGATTTTTTTAACTTAATTGTCTCATTCTCAATATCATAACTCGAACCCCTAACCTTATTTAAAGAATCTAACATCTCCTCATGTTAGACCAATTGATTGTGGTTAAAATATTTATATTTTGATTGTGGGATTAAATTTTAAATAATTACAATATGATATCCATATATAATAGGATTAAGCAAGGCTATTAAAAACAACAAAATTAATAATTAAAAGTACAAATAAATTCCATCATTTACAACATTGAGATTTACAACCTAGATGTCCTCTCTTAAAACCCTATGTAATTCCTCTTAAAACTTAAAATTCTATTTTTTTTAGCGGTGGTTGGTCTCTCATCTCTTCAAGTCTTGGCATTTTTTGTTCTCAGTCTTTTTTCTTCTTTCCTTCTCCTCTTTGTTTTTTTTTTCTTTTTTCCGTTTTATTTCTCTAATTGGCTTGTTCGATGAGTGTTTTTATCGGTGATTTCTTGATATTTTGACGCGTTGATGTTCCGATAGTTTTCTCTCTACATTTCTCTAAAGACCTTATACTTTCGTGTCTCCAAAAATGACATGCAACTGAAGAGTGAATTACTGGCTTTGTTTCTTGTCTCGATTTTCCAGTTGATTTTAGAGTTTGTTTGTCTCTTACCGATTTTTTTTTTGATTTTCTTTTTATTGTTTTTGTTTTTCTGGTTCGTTTTTGCTTTGTTTGTTCTTGAATTCATTTTGGGATCCTTCCGTTTATATTTTTGTTTTGTTCCCTCATTTATGAAGTTGACATCTTATTAAAAAAATAAACTTTAATATTACATAAAAATCCTAATCTATAAAAAAACCTCACAATCTTAATGTTAGGAGAGCCACCTAAATACCTTTAAAGATAAAATACAAGAAAATTAAAAAAAGAAACTAATTTATCACGTCTTCTAAATTATAAATTTTATTTTAAATTAGTCCAAGAACTTTTAAATATTTAAATTTTATCTCTAAATTATGGCTTCCATTTTAAATTGAACTTTAAACTTTCGAACATTTCAATTTTATACCTTAACTATGACCCTCATTGTAAATTAATACCCAAACTTTTGGACATTTCAATTTCATTCCCGAATTATTGATATAATCTAATCATGCCTGTTGTTATTTAATAATATGATATAATATAAACAATAATAAATATTGCAGATACCGATAATTTAGTGATAAAATTAAAATGATAAAAAACGTAGAGTTATAATTTAGGGATGAAATTAAATTAAGGTCACAATTTGGAACTGTACTGTGCACATATATAAATTGTAAATTGAACCCACAATGCTTAACATGGCTCCCCAATTGGAGATGTAAGACCCCAATAAAATAAATAAATATAGAAGAAAAAAAGTAAATAAAAAAATGGGGAAGTGATGCCTAAAGGGTTTAAAACCCGTAACTCCTAGAATGATTTGCTCGAATTTTAACCATTTGAGCTTAGGCCAATTCTAGTTATGAATTACTATAGCTTATTATTAAGCTATTCTTGATGGGTCTATATCAAAATAAAATAATTAAAACCCCAATCATTATCGATCTGCCCCTATTTTTTGGGCATTTGAATCGACATAGAGTCTAGAAATTTTCATGTTTCCCCAAATCATCTCGCCGTCGAATCTAAGCCACCTCGGCCGTGGTTGCCACCGCCTTCACCAACAGAATCGTTGTCCTGTCCTGACTTCACCTCTGATCGCCACTCGCGGCGAAGCCTCAACGGATGGCGTGAAAACCTGGTTGTGAAAGCCCAGCGAAAAACTAAAAGTTCTCCATTGTTTCTCGTCGATTTTGTCACCGTCCGTGTAACACGACTACTGTCATCCTGCGACTAAAACCCAGTCCCCTACTCGCCAAGCCATCGCGCCGTTTGTCGTGGAAATTAGTTGAAAGCTTCGACGAGTGAGGGTTTTGGACATCGTTGCTTCTCGGCCATTTTTTCATCGCCTTGAGCCTTCGATTTGTAACGCTGTCACCGCCATCATGTTCGCCTTGCACTCGTGATCATAACCAGACCCTCCGATCATCTGACCGTCCTCGAAATTGCCCTCTCCGTTGATAATCTGAAAAACCCAGATTTTGGGCAAGGTTTTTGGTTACTTTCCATACTGGCACATGTATTTAGCTTGGGATTGGTGATAATTGAGTTATCTTTCATTTTCAGGCCAGAAAAGACCTCTGGAGTCGTTGTTCGTGTTGTCGGTTCATCGTCGGTGAGCTGCCGACGCTGACAAGGGGTTCAGGGAACCCTAACCCTTTGTTACATCATTGGGTATATGATGTTGGGCCACCAGATACAACAAAGTGGAGAGCCGAATTGAGTTGAGCCCAAAATCGAAGCCCAACTCTGAATTTGGTCCAAGCCCGTCAGACTTGAGAGCCAAGTGTGTTGATCGGCTTGTTTGACCCAACACCAAACCAACTCATACTGAACCGGACTGTGGACCAAACCAAACCGCCCTTGACCTAGATCTGAACTAGTTCTGCCCGACCCAACCGAACTGACTCTGAACCATGACCCATGACTTGATCCGTTAACCTAGTTGACTGTGACCTGTTGATCGGTTGACTTTTGACCTTGTTGACTTTGACTTGACTGAGTTGACTTTGGTAGTTGACTTTTTGGTTGACTTTGACTAAAAGTTAACTTTTAAAAAAAGTTATTTTGGATTTTTCGAGGTATGTTTCGCCAAATTTGAATCCGACAAGCTACTTTTCAATGTTTGATCTTCTGATTCAATCTAATATTTACATTTAAGTTGTGTTTTTGATGTAATTCATTTTTGCCTCGTATTCGAGATGTTGAGGGACGTCGAGTTCGAGAGTGATCGAAAGGAGTATCAAAGGTCGATCGTTGTAGCTTCGAAGTCGAGGTAATACTTTACTACCCATTGCATGCTTTACGGAACCCGTAAGTAATTGGTTAACACATGAATATGATTGGTCAGGCATAACGTGCTTTACGGAACCCGTAAGTAATTGGTTAACACTCGAATAAGAAATTTTATGACCGGTAGGAAAGTCTAAGCTCAGTGAATAATTGATAAAGTGGTTAACCTCGAAACTTTTAGTTCTGATTACTCTTGTTAAAAGATTTAATGCCTAAAATACTTAGATGAAAATGACAAAAATACCCTTGGAATGTAAAAAGAGGCCTGAATACCCCTGGAAGTGGAAATGACCTAAGAATTCATACTTAACCTGATAGAACTACTGATTCACCAGTTAAATTCCTGATTTGGTTGGAAAATTTCGGTAACAAGTTTCTAACCTTCGAGACTGCGAAATGTTTAAATTTTCCTGATTTCTAAATAAACGTCTGAATTGAATTGACAAAAATGACAGATATACCCTCGAGCTCCGAAATAATTGAAATAACCTCATGACTAGAATAAGTGAATTGCATTTGAAAAATCCTGGATATACCAATAAAGCTTAAATGACTGAAATGCCCTAAGGGTTATGAAGAAGGACTCATGTACGTCAGTCACTCTTGATATTAATACAATGCTTAAAGATTTTCGCATGAAATATATGTTCAACTATTGAGGGTATGTCATGTAACAAATTATGAAATTGACACATTTTGATATATAACGTAGTCGGTTCTAAGAAATGAATACTTATAAGGTGTACCTGTTGGGTTAGTTGGTAAGTACTGTAATGATGGGTTCCGATTAGTTCAAAGGGACTTGGAGACCTAATGAGCAATTAGAATTCCTAAAATTTTGTAAATCCTCATTTATACCTTGTTGGATTAAATTACCAAATTACCCTTAAAGGTCAGAATGACCATAATGCCTTGTAGGTTTACATAATAGGATTACTCATGATATATTCGAAAATGATCTTGATGTATCAATTTTCAAATGTCTGGTTTGAGTCGTTAGTATCGAACCCCTTTTTATAGGGATCTCGTTTTGAAATCAACCCAAAATTGTCTAATGTTCACTGTTCTCATTCTAAAAATTACCAAGTGTCTCTGAGAAATAGACTGGACCACATAGTATGTTTTATGTGTCCATGAATATTCTCTCTGCTTTAAACCAAGACAAACTGCTATGATTTAAAAGTATGACTTTGTTATCCGAAATGAAAGCAAAATTCTTGGCTTCTGTATTCTAATACAAAATATATCTGATACATGTTTTCTGATATTATTGTTTACTAGATAAAATTGATTTTATCTGGGGTATATTATTTGGGATATGATTGAAGATCTGTAGGCTCAGCCCTGATCAATCTGGTAAGTCTTTCTGGACCTAAGGCAGCCATTTAGGTAAGCTCTTACGCTCAATGGGCCTAAGGTAAGTCTTTCTGAATACAGTTCCAGTTTTGGGATACTGTATATCGGTGTATGATTGGAGGGTTGTTAGGTGATTAAAATAAAACTTTTCATCCCCTTTTAACAATCTACCCTAGTGAATTAATTTACCAAAGTCTGAAATTCTCAGTATGCTTCCAATCCGCGCTTAATGAAACACACTAAACTCCCTAGTTCAACTTCCGTAATCTCTCTCTTCTGATTATCTGGGCTATAGGCATCTTGTCTGTTACTCGGGTGATCAAATCAAGAACATCTTTGTTACCTTCAAGTATAACGACAATATGAAATTTCATATCATATCTGAAACCTGTTGATACCAGGCTCATCATGTCAGTTTTATGCGTAGCCTTGTACTTGCTTGTGCCTATAACATCTTTTGTATTACTGAACTTTTCCAAGCTCATGCCGTTACTTTTCCATCAAAGGTTAAAAGGGATCACTCATGGTTTATTTAATGGCATCAGTTATTGGTGTCCTTTCGGCATTACTTGTGGAATAAGGTATAGTATAATTATGGGGCATGTATGTCACGTCTTGTTTTTATATCAGAGTTTAAAATTTGTATTTGTAACTTGTATTATGATTTCTGAACTTATATTTTAATCCAGAATTTGTTTTATGGTTTTAATTGGTTTGACAATTTGTTTATTTGAAATTTTATTGTGGGTCGCTCCGGTAATCTGGATGTGACACATTGGATAGGGTTATCCGGCTAGAAACCATTGTTCAAGATTTGATCTGTTTTTTCGCTGCGTTTCAATGATTTTTTTGGTTGATTCTCGTGGTGTTCTTATGATCAAGCTGGTTGTTTTCTCTGATCTGTTTTTCTTTTCAGTTTTTTCACTCAGGTGATTTCTTTTAAACCTTTCTCTTATTGAGCTGAATCTTTTCCGTCGTTGAGGAAGTGTTGATCGAGAGAAGATACTCTTGATTCATAAAAGATCTTGTAGCTGCATTTGACTTGAGGCTGCTTTAATTCTTCTCTTTGATCTGAAATCTGAAAAGTTTTGGGTAATATCCGTTGTTTGTTTGGTTGAGTTGAGCGAGCATAAACGTGTTCTTCATTATATTTGGGTGGAAGTCAATATGTTAGTGAATATTTAACCAAAATCAAGCTGATTTGGGAAGCTCTAAACAATTTAAAATGCCAAGCTAACCAGTAAACAATGGCTGAATTATCAAACACATCCAGGTCTGTTTATTTACTACTGAACCATACATACACACACATATATATATAAGCAACAAACTAGAACCAAACACTTTAAAACCAGCAAAGATCACAATACACACACACAACTATCTGATTTCTTGCTAAACTACCACCTACCGCCAGTGTTGTGAATGAAACCTTAGTTGCCGACTTAAGTAGAAACACTCGATGTTTGTCCAAGCAGAAACTGCGTCTCCTCCATATTCAAAGCAACTTCAGCCCATGGATGTTGGCAGGTTAGTTTTCTAAGATCCTCGAGCTTTTGTGCAACTTCCTTCATTGAAGGCCTCTCTTCACCTTTCATGCTTAAGCACCTCTTTGCTAGTTTAGCAACTTGTTCGATCTGCACAGCTGCTCGTTCTTTTGCGACTTTTTCATCTAGAATATGAAACAGTCTATCATTTCTCAATGATTTATCAAAATGATTGACTAAGTTTCTTTCTTCTTCAGGCCCTGCGAATGAATGTGCAGTTTTGCCGGTTAGCAGCTCAACCAGGACTACACCAAAGCTGTAGACATTGCTTTTCTCTGTCAATTGCGTGGTGCACAAGTATTCAGGGTCCAAATATCCCAGAGTTCCTTGCACCATTGTTGATAACTGAGTTTGATCCATCGGAACTAATAGAGAAGCTCCGAAATCTGAAACCTTTGATAATTGTGGTCTAGGAGGATGTTTGCGGGCTTATCTCTATGAATGATTGGTGTAGAAGCTGCAGAGTGCAAATATGATAGCACTTGGGCGGATTCCGTCGCTATGCTTAATCGAATCTCCCATGAAATTGAAGATTCTCTGTCTTCACAGTGGATGTGATCGGATAAGGTGCCATTCGAAACAAATTCATAAACCAACAGAGGGACCTCTGTCTCCAAGCAACAACCTAAAAGTTTGACCACATTTCTGTGATTTATTTGGGAGAGAATGATAACCTCATTGATGAACTGCGTGATTTGGCTTTGATCAACAACTCTGGACTTCTTGATAGCTACCTCAGTGCCTTTGAGGACGCCTTTGTAAACTGTGCCGAATCCTCCCCTGCCTATAATGTGGCTGTCGTCATAGCTTTTGGTTGCGGTGTTCAGCTCTTCCACGGAGAAAATCCTGACGGTTTCAGTTGATGCGTCTTGTTCATGTAGCTCTTGCTGTAACAGTAAGCCACCATTTTGCCGGAAGAACTTTTTCATGTTGAGTAGCTTTCTTTTCTTGTTTATGAAGAACAACCAAGATGAAACCACAATAACAACCAGCACGCATAAGCTAAAATCTGCCATAAAACACCAGCTAAAATATCAGACATGATCTTTTCTGTATATGTTGTATAAAAAGCTAATGTTAGAACTTAGAACCGATCCAATACCTACCAATAGAGATTTTTATGACATTTAATTCATTCCGTGTGCAGCGAGTTTCATCTTTTCTGCCATCACCACGAAAGCCTTTTGGGCAGGAGCAAGTGTAATTTCCAGGCGTATTAAAACAATTCCTTTCAGAAATACAATTGTGTACGCTGGGATTTTTGCACTCATCAATATCTGAAAATCGTTCAAACAAACAGATCAATCCGAAAGTGGCAAACGAAACAGGAGCAGAGCCATGAAAAAAGAATGGTAGTATGAGGCTGTGAGCATAATGATACAGATATGAGATACCTTGGCAACCATTGGGATGATATGGGTTTCCGTAGTAGCCATCCTTGCACTTGCAGATGTACCCGGACCTGTTTTCAGGGTCGAGGCAGATGCTATTTTGTTTACAAGCATAACCAGGCTTATGCTCAGCTACCTTGCAAGGTTCATTTCCAAATGCCCAATCGAGCACCATGGGAAGAAATTTTACGTTCTTTAACTCATCAAAACTTTTATTGTTAAAAGTGAACTTGGTCTCATCAGCAACAAAGGCGTAGCTACAGGGTTGAAGTCCCATACGTGTGTATGGTTGTAGTAGCTAGAAACTGATACAGTTATATTCTTAAGTCCTGTAGGAATGGGGACCTGGCAGCATCCTATACCTGAGCAAATTGTTAAAGCCATTTGGGTCCGTTTCGGTACAGTATGACATGCAGCCGGTGAAATATTCATTATTACCATCCTCACTTAGTCCCTCAACGGTTGCGTAAGTATCGCAGCCAACGGTAGTGAACTTTTTTCTATCATTGGAGATAGTGAACATGGATGCCCACAGCTTAGGGGTATTACGATGCACATGTTGAGCAGCGGCATCGTAACAATCCCTAGCTACATATTGCAAGATTTCCACCTGACCTTCAAGGGTTATGTGGGTGACAACTAAGTTCCCACGCCCTAACTGTGGTCGAGGGGGGCTCAAAGACTTGTTGCGGGTCATTAGAAAATCCGAGTTCAAGTAACAACTTGATTTCATGCCGAAAGGATACGGAATGCTCAGATTTCCACACTTGTCTTGGCAACCAAGGAAGGGTTGAGAACCCTGCACCGATGCTCCAGACGCAAGCAAACAGCTGAAAAGTATCAACTGTAATATCCTACACATAGTCGGAGGTGCCATATTAATGTAGAGGTTCTTATGAGTTTCAAATACGTTTTCACTCTATTTAAGAATATAAAAGCCAAGTCCAAGACAACCTCCTTCTTAATCAATCTCCATTCCACTGGTTATACTCAAAAGCCAGGTCTACCTACTAAGTCAACCCCCTCCCTTTCATAAATTCATATTAGACCCGAATCGAAAAAATTAATTTCAAATAAAGTTTGAGTTACATAATGTAAAAACCAATTACTTTTACACATTTTTTTAAACTGTTGGATGAGGATAATAAATGACTAAAATTATTTCCTTATTTTTTCAAGCAATAATCTTAACATTTTATATTTTTAATCTCATCCATCCATTTACCTTCATCCAACGGTCCCAAACATGTGTAAAAGTTTCAAGTTTTACAGGATCCAATCCATATATATATATATATATATTTATATATCAGATGAAGAAATATACATGTGTGTTGTATATGGTTATAGAAGTCGTTTAAATTGGAACTAATTAATATCATAATATTATAAGAGTAATTATTTCATGCACAAGAGCTTGTGAGATTAGTTTTAGGGTTTAAAGATTTTGTTTAGGGCTTAGTGTTTAGGGGTTTTAGTGGACGTGTATTGAATTTGGGGGCGTGGTTAGAATTTAGGGTTTATAGGTTAAAACCTAAGGTACTTGTGGAAACTTTTCGTTTCCACTGCCAGTGCATGTGGTATTTTCCCATATTAATTATAAATGTTTACAATTAAATTTGAATAGAAATTCGAACAATTCGACTCAAATTTTATAAACTTGATTGGACTCAAAAAAAGATAAAATAAAATTTAAGTTCTAAAATAAGACTCGTCAACTCGACTAACTTAACATTTTTAACTCGACTCGATCAAAATATAACAAGATTTATTTATTTAAAAGAAAACAATAAAAAATGATTTTTTTAGAAAATCAAATGTTTTTATGAATTTGAATGATATTGTGTAAAGTTTTTTTCGTTGTTGGATAACTTTTCTGAAAATATTTTCGGAAAGGTGTTCAATCATTTTTTACTATTTTTTAACTATTGATTTTCGGAGTTTCTTTTTATATCCAACATAAAAAAATTAAATTCTAAGATCTAAGCTAAATTCTAAATTTTAAACCCTAAAAAATACTCTTTGTCTCAAATTCTCCAAACTATAATAGTAAACCTTAATTTTAAACCATAATTATAAACCCAAGCCTAAATTTTTATTGTGAGGGCATAAATTAGGGCACCGAAAAAGGGCAAACAATTTTTATTCGGATATATATTAAAAAACAACTAAAAATAATCGTTTGGAATTTCATTCTCAATTTTTCTTGCATTTGGAAAATTATAGTATTATCTACCATGTGTAAATATATGTCAAATGTTGAAAGCGTAAGTGGGCACTCGATATAATTTATCTCACTGTACTTTTATTTCAAGAACACACTATACATTCAATGAATAGCTGCTGCTATTTTTTAACTTTCACTCACTCTTTTCTATTGTTATTTCTTTCTCACGATCACATACTCACTCTTTTCTGTTTCTCTTAATTTCTAACTTCACATGTACACACTCACCGATTTGTTTCTTCAATTCACACACCAGCATACATTCCAACTCCTATTTAAAGGATACTAAACCGACATAAGGAACCATCTAGACACTAATTAAAATATTATAACTAGTCCTAGATTTTTCTAGCAAGTGCCTTTGATTATCATAGATTTACTGCCACGAGTGCATGATGTTGCCGCCATTTGCATTTCCTTAATTGTTAAGAATTTTCTTGAATGTTCTAGTTGCTGCCACATTTGGAAGCTCCATGATGTTGCCAACACATTGTTTGTAACTTCTACTTAAATCAAGAAGCTTCCACACACCCTTTGTCTTGCCGACATAGTCACTTAATTGGGTTTGATTACTAACACTCTCCCTCAAACCCAACCTTCATTCTGAGCTTTTGTTTGAGTCTATGAAATGTATCAGCTTTCGATGGCTTCGTAAAAATGTCTGCCAATTGATCTTCAGTTCCGCAGTAGACTAGCTCTACATTTTTATTTTTCACCTGCTCTCGTATGAAGTGATACTTCGTATCGACGTGCTTGCTTCGGCTATAGGAGACAAGATTTTTTGCAAGAGATATAGTGGACTTGTGTCAACATATATTGTAGTTGGTCCTTCTTGTGCAAAATTTAGCTCGTTTGGGATATTCTTCAACCAAATTGCTTGGTAAGTGCATGCTGCAGCGGCTATGTATTCTGCTTCATATGTCGAAAGAGCTATCGCTTGTTGATTTTTTTATGTCCATGAAAATGCTGCAGAGCGGATATGAAATATGTATCCAGAAGTACTTTTTCGATCATCTATGTCTCCCCCGTAATCACTGTCAGAATATCCAACTAGTTTCAAATTTTGTGAATGCTTGTAGAATAATCCATGATCCAACGTACCTTTGACATATCTCAAAATTCTTTTTGCTGCAATCTAGTGATCTTATTTTGAATTCTCCATGAATCTGCTTATCAATCCCACAGCGTATGTTATGTCTGGTCGTGTGATAGTTAGATACCTTAAACTTCCAACAATATTTTTTAACAACGTTGGATTCACCGACTCTCTTGTTGAATCAACACTTAATTTCATGCTTGTTTCTGGTGGAGTGGCTACCGGCTTGCAATCTTTCATTCTAAATTTTCTTAAGATTTTCTCTACATACATCTTTTGGGATAAGAAAATTCCTTCTTCCATTTGCTTCACCTCAACTCCAAGAAAATATGACATCTCGCCAATATTTGTCATTTCAAAATCTTTAGTCATAGCTTTCTTGAAATCTTGAAACATACCTGTGTTGTTTTCGGTGAAGATCATTTCGTCCACGTATAAGCATGCAATCATGATATCACCATCTTTATTTTTCTTTGTATATAAGGTATGTTCGCATGGACTCTTTATGAACCCATTCTCCTAGAAATATTCATCTATTCTTGTGTTCCATACTCTTGGTGCTTGCTTCAATCCATATAAGGTTTTCTTCAAACGATAGACCTTACCTTTATGTCCTTGTTTAATGTACCCAGGTGGTTGTTCGATATAAACTTCTTCTTCTAGGTAGCCTTTTAGGAATGCTGACTTCACATCCGTTTGATAGATTTTTATTTGTTTTGTGCCGCAACTGGTGTGAGAAGTCTAATAGTGTTGATCCTTGCTACTTGAGTGAATACTTCATCATAGTCTATTCATTGTCTTTGCTTGTAGCCTTTGGCAACTAATCTCACCTTGTATTTCTCTAATTGTCCTTTCTTATTTGTTTTTTTCTTGTACACCCACTTGACTCCAATTGGATTATGTTCTTTGGTAGGCTTGTGAGCTCCTACGTATCATTTTTTTATTGTTGCAATTTCTTCATTCATGGCATCCTTCCACTTGTCATCTTCAATTGCTTCTTCATATGTTATTGGATCACTGCTTGCAAGTAAACAGAACAGTGAAATATTTTGAGTTTTGTAATCTTTGTACCTTTCTGGAACTCTTCTCTCTCTTGTAGATCTTCGAACTTCGGTCGGCTGTACCTTAAGATTTTCTGTTCCAGTGTTATTGTTTGATGAAGATGATTCAATCAAATTTTGTTGAGAACCTTGATCATTTTGGTTGTTGAAGTTATCTTCGTCTTTATCTTCGATAAAAAAATAGTCCTTCAACTTTCTTTTCTTCTGTGCTCCATCTTCAGTGTTTCGCTTCATCAAACTCAACATTTCTTGAAATTATCAACTTCTTGGTGAGAGGATTGTAGAGCCTATAAGCTTTACTTCGTTCATCATAGCAATGAAAATGCATTTTTCTCCTCTGTCATTGAGCTTCTTTTTTATTTGCTCAGGTACGTGGGCATATGCGATGCATCCAAAAATCTTTAGGTGGCTAATTCCTAGTTTTTTACCACTCCATGCTTCATTCAGAGTCATGTTCCTCACACTCTTTGTTGGACAACGATTCAACATGTAAACTGCTTCAGCCCAAAAATTTCTTGGTAGATGCTTACCTTTTACCATGCTTCTTGCCATGTCGAGAACAGTGTGATTCTTTCTTTCTGCAACTCTATTTTGTTGAGGCGTATATTGAACCATCAGCTGAAGAATGATACCATGCTCCTTGCAAAAAGCTTCAAATAACTTTACTGTATACTCGCCTCTTCTGTCAGATCTGAGCATCTTTAAGTATTGACCGCTTTGCTTATCCGTCATTGCTTTGAATTCTTTGAATTAATTTAATACTTCTAATTTTTATTTAGGAACATATATCCAATACTTTCTACTATAATCGTTAATAAAGGTCAGCTAGTACCTGTTACCTCCAAGTGATGGTATGTCGAAAGCACCGGCTATGTCTGTGTGGACTATCTCCAATGGTCTTCTTGCTCTCCAATATTTTCCAACTTCAAAGCTTTGTCTGTGTTGTTTTCTTTTGATGCAGGCCTCGCACAAGTGATTTGTAGGCTAAATTCTAAATCTTAAACCCTAAAAACTACACTTTGTCTCAAAATTCTCCAAACTATAATATTAAACCTTAATTTTAAACCATAATTATAAACCCAAACCTAAATTTTTATTGTGAGGGCATAAATTAGGGCACAGAAAAAGGGCAAACAATTTTTATTCGGATATATATTAAAAAACAACTAAAAATAATCGTTTGGAATTTCATTCTCAATTTTTCTTGCATTTGGAAAATTATAGTATGACCTACCATGTGTAAATATATGCCAAATGTTGAAAGCGTAAGTGGACACTCGATATAATTTATCTCACTATACTTTTATTTCAAGAACACACTATACATTCAATGAATAGCTGCTGCTATTTTTTAACTTTCACTCACTCTTTTCTATTGTTATTTCTTTCTCACGATCACATACTCTTTTCTGTTTCTCTTAATTTCTAACTTCACATGTACACACTCACCGATTTGTTTCTTCAATTCACACACCATCATACATTCCAACTCCTATTTAAAGGATACTAAACCGACATAAGGAACCATCTAGACACTAATTAAAATATTATAACTAGTCCTAGATTTTTCTAGCAAGTGCCTTTGATTATCATAGATTTACTGCCACGAGTGCATGATGTTGCCGCCATTTGCATTTCCTTAATTGTTAAGAATTTTCTTGAATGTTCTAGTTGCTGCCACACTTGGAAGCTCTATGATGTTTCCAACATATTGTTTGTAACTTCTACTTAAATCAAGAAGCTTCCACACACCCCTTGTCTTGCCGACATAGTCACTTAATTGGGTTTGATTTCTAACACTCTCCCTCAAACCCAACCTTCGTTCCGAGCTTTTGTTTAAGTCTATGAAATGTATCAGCTTTCGATGGCTTCGTAAAAATGTCTGCCAATTGATCTTCAGTTCCGCAGTAGACTAGCTCTACATTTTTATTTTTCACCTGCTCTCGTATGAAGTGATACTTTGTATCGACGTGCTTGCTTCGGCTATAGGAGACAAGATTTTTTGCAAGAGATATAGTGGACTTGTGTCAACATATATTGTAGTTGGTCCTTCTTGTGCAAAATTTAGCTCGTTTGGGATATTCTTCAACCAAATTGCTTGGTAAGTGCATGCTGCAGCGGCTATGTATTTTGCTTCATATGTCGAAAGAGCTACCGCTTGTTGCTTTTTTGATGTCCATGAAAATGCTGCAGAGCGGATATGAAATATGTATCCAGAAGTACTTTTTCGATCATCTATGTCTCCCCCGTAATCACTGTCATAATATCCAATTAGTTTCGAATTTTGTGAATGCTTGTAGAATAATCCATGATCCAACGTACCTTTGACATATCTCAAAATTCTTTTTGCTGCAATCTAGTGATCTTATTTTGAATTCTCAATGAATCTGCTTATCAATCCCACAGCGTATGTTATGTCTGGTCGTGTGATAGTTAGATACCTTAAACTTCCAACAATGCTTTTTAACAACGTTGGATTCACCGACTCTCTTGTTGAATCAACACTTAATTTCATGCTTGTTTCTGGTGGAGTGGCTACCGGCTTGCAATCTTTCATTCTAAATTTTCTTAAGATTTGCTCTACATGCTTCTTTTGGGATAAAAAAAATTCCTTCTTCCATTTGCTTCACATCAACTCCAAGAAAATATGACATCTCGCCAATATCTGTCATTTCAAATTCTTTAGCCATAGCTTTCTTGAAATCTTGAAACATACCTGTGTTGTTTTTGGTGAAGATCATGTCGTCCACGTATAAGCACGCAATCATGATATCACAATCTTTATTTTCTTTTGTATATAAGGTATGTTCGCATGGACTCTTTATGAACCCATTCTCCTAGAATATATTCATTTATTCTTGTGTTCCATACTCTTGGTGCTTGCTTCAATCCATATAAGGCTTTCTTCAAACGATAGACCTTACCTTTATGTCCTTGTTTAATGTACCCATGTGGTAGTTCGATATAAACTTCTTCTTCTAGGTAGCCTTTTAGGAATGCTGACTTCACATCTGTTTGATAGATTTTCATTTGTTTTGTGTCGCAACTGCTGTGAGAAGTCTAATAGTGTTGATCCTTTCTACTAGAGTGAATACTTCATCATAGTCTATTCATTGTCTTTGCTTGTAGCCTTTGGCAACTAATCTCGCCTTGTATTTCTCTAATTGTCCTTTCTTATTTGTTTTTTTCTTGTACACCCACTTGACTCCAATTGGATTATGTTCTTTGGTAGGCTTGTGAGCTCTTACATATCATTTTTTTATTGTTGCAATTTCTTCATTCATGGCATCCTTCCACTTGTCATTTTCAATTGCTTCTTCATATGTTATTGGATCACTGCTTGCAAGTAAACAGAACAGTAAAATATTTTGAGTTTTGTAATCTTTGTACCTTTCTGGAACTCTTCTCTCTCTTGTAGATCTTCGAACTTCAGTCGGCTGTAAGTTAAGATTTTCTGTTCCGGTGTTATTGTTTAATGAAGATGATTCAATCAAATTTTGTTGAGAACCTTGATCATTTTGGTTGTTGAAGTTATCTTCGCCTTTATCTTCGATAAAAAAATAGTCCTTTAACTTTCTTTTCTTCTGTGCTCCATCTTCAGTGTTTCGCTTCATCAAACTCAACATTTCTTGAAATTATCAACTTCTTGGTGAGAGGATTGTAGAGCCTCTAAGCTTTAGTTCGTTCATCACAGCAATGAAAATGCATTTTTCTCCTCTGTCATTGAGCTTCTTTTTTATTTGCTCAGGTACGTGGGCATATGCGATGCATCCAAAAATCTTTAGGTGGCTAATTCCTAGTTTTTTACCGCTCCATGCTTCATTTCGAGTCATGTTCCTCACACTCTTTGTTGGACAACGATTCAACATGTAAACTGCACATTGAACTGCTTCAGCCCAAAAATTTCTTGGTAGATGCTTACCTTTTACCATGCTTCTTGCCATGTCGAGAACGGTGTGATTCTTTCTTTCTGCAACTCTATTTTGTTGAGGCGTATATTGAACCGTCACCTGAAGAATGATACCATGCTCCTTGCAAAAAGCTTCAAATAACTTTACTGTATACTCGCCTCTTCTGTCAGATCTGAGCATCTTTAAGTATTGACCGCTTTGCTTATCCGTCATTGCTTTGAATTCTTTGAATTTATTTAATGCTTCTGATTTTTATTTAAGAACATATATCCAACACTTTCTACTATGATCGTTAATAAAGGTCAGGTAGTACCTGTTACCTCCAAGTGATGGTATGTCTATGTTTGTGTGGACTATCTCCAATGGTCTTCTTGCTCTCCAAGATTTTCCAACTTCAAAGCTTTGTCTGTGTTGTTTTCCTTTGATGCAGGCCTCGCACAAGTGATTTGTAGGCTAAATTATAAATCTTAAACCCTAAAAAATATACTCTGTCTCAAATTCTCCAAACTATAATATTAAACCTTAATTTTAAACCATAATTATAAACCCAAACCTAAATTTTTATTGTGAGGGCATAAATTAGGGCACAGAAAAAGGGCAAACAATTTTTATTCGGATATATATTAAAAAACAACTAAAAATAATCGTTTGGAATTTCATTCTCAATTTTTCTTGCATTTGGAAAATTATAGTATGACCTACCATGTGTAAATATATGCCAAATGTTGAAAGCGTAAGTGGACACTCGATATAATTTATCTCACTATACTTTTATTTCAAGAACACATTATACATTCAATGAATAACTACTGCTATTTTTTAACTTTCACTCACTCTTTTCTATTGTTATTTCTTTCTCACGATCACATACTCACTCTTTTCTGTTTCTCTTAATTTCTAACTTCACATGTACACACTCACCGATTTGTTTCTTCAATTCACACACCGGCATACATTCCAACTCCTATTTAAAGGATACTAAACCGACATAAGGAACCATCTAGACACTAATTAAAATATTATAACTAGTCCTAGATTTTTCTAGCAAGTGCCTTTGATTATCATAGATTTACTGCCACGAGTGCATGATGTTGCCGCCATTTGCATTTCCTTAATTGTTAAGAATTTTCTTGAATGTTCTAGTTGCTGCCACACTTGGAAGCTCCATGATGTTGCCAACACATTGTTTGTAACTTCTACTTAAATCAAGAAGCTTCCACACACCCATTGTCTTGCCGACATAGTCACTTAATTGGGTTTGATTTCTAACACTCTCCCTCAAACCCAACCTTCATTCTGAGCTTTTTTTTGAGTTTATAAAATGTATCAACTTTCTATGGCTTCGTAAAAATGTCTGCCAATTGATCTTCAGTTCCGAAGTAGACTAGCTCTACATTTTTATTTTCACCTGCTCTAGTATGAAGTGATACTTAAGTATCGACGTGCTTGCTTCGGCTATAGGAGACAAGATTTTTTGCAAGAGATATAGTGGACTTGTGTCAACATATATTGTAGTTGGTCCTTCTTGTGCAAAATTTAGCTCGTTTGGGATATTCTTCAACCAAATTGCTTGGTAAGTGCATGCTTTGCAACGGCTATGTATTCTGCTTCATAAGTCGAAAAGAGCTACCGCTTGTTGCTTTTTTTGATGACCATGAAAATGCTGCAGAGCGGATATGAAATATGTATCCGTATACTTTTTCGATCATCTATGTCTCCCCCCGTAATCACCGCCGGAATATCCAACTAGTTTCAAATTTTGTGAATGCTTGTAGAATAATCCATGATCCAACGTACCTTTGACATATCTCAAAATTCTTTTTGCTGCAATCTAGTGATCTTATTTTGAATTCTCCATTAATCTGCTTATCAATCCCACAGCGTATGTTATGTCTGGTCGTGTGATAGTTAGATACCTTAAACTTCCAACAATGCTTTTTAACAACGTTGGATTCACCGACTCTCTTGTTGAATCAACACTTAATTTCATGCTTGTTTCTGGTGGAGTGGCTACCGGCTTGCAATCTTTCATTCCAAATTTTCTTAAGATTTGCTCTACATACTTCTTTTGGGATAAGAAAATTCCTTCTTCTATTTGCTTTACCTCAACTCCAAGAAAATATGACATCTCGCCAATATCTGTCATTTCAAATTCTTTAGTCATAGCTTTCTTGAAATCTGGAAACATACTGTGTTGTTTTTCGGTGAAGATCATTTCATCCACGTATAAGCATGCAATCATGATATCACCATCTTTATTTTTCTTTGTATATAAGGTATGTTCGCATGGACTCTTTATGAACCCATTCTCCTAGAAATATTCATCTATTCTTGTGTTCCATACTCTTGGTGCTTGCTTCAATCCATATAAGGTTTTCTTCAAACGATAGACCTTACCTTTATGTCCTTGTTTAATGTACCCAGGTGGTTGTTCGATATAAACTTCTTCTTCTAGGTAGCCTTTTAGGAATGCTGACTTCACATCCGTTTGATAGATTTTTATTTGTTTTGTGCCGCAACTGGTGTGAGAAGTCTAATAGTGTTGATCCTTGCTACTGGAGTGAATACTTCATCATAGTTTATTCATTGTCTTTGCTTGTAGCCTTTGGCAACTAATCTTGCCTTGTATTTCTCTACTTGTCCTTTCTTATTTGTTTTTTTCTTGTACACCCACTTGACTCCAATTGGATTATGTCCTTTGGTAGGCTTGTGAGCTCCTACGTATCATTTTTTTATTGATGCAATTTCTTCATTCATGACATCCTTCCACTTGTCATCTTCAATTGCTTCTTCATATGTTATTGGATCACTGCTTGCAAGTAAAATGTAAAAGTGAAATATTTTGAGTTTTGTAATCTTTGTACCTTTATGGAACTCTTCTCTCTCTTGTAGATCTTGAACTTGATCGGCTGTGTACCTTAAGATTTTCTGTTCCGTGTTATTGTTTGATGAAGATGATTCAATCAAATTTTGTTGAGAACCTTGATCATTTTGGTTGTTGAAGTTATCTTTGTCTTTATCTTCGATAAAAAAATAGTCCTTCAACTTTCTTTTCTTCTTCATGCTCCATCTTGAGTGTTTCGCTTCATCAAACTCAACATTTCTTGAAATTATCAACTTCTTGGTGAGAGGATTGTAGAGCCTATAAGCTTTACTTCGTTCATCATAACAATGAAAATGCATTTTTCTCTCTCTTTCATTGAGCTTCTTTTTTTTTGCTCAGTGCGTGGGCATATCGATGCATCCAAAATCTTTTAGGTGGCTAATTCCTAGTTTTTTACCACTCCATGCTTTATTCGAGTCATGTTCCTCACACTCTTTGTTGGACAACGATTCAACATGTAAACCGCACATTGAACCAGCCCAAAAAATTTCTTGGTAGATGCTTACCTTTTACCATGCTTCTTGCCATGTCGAGAACGGTGTGATTCTTTCTTTCTGCAACTCCATTTTGTTGAGGCGTATATTGAACCATCAGCTGAAGAATGATACCATGCTCCTTGCAAAAATCTTCAAATAACTTTCTTTGTATACTACTCGCCTCTTACATCGGATCCGAGCATCTTTAAGTATTGACCTCTTTGCTTATCCGTCATTGCTTTGAATTCTTTGAATTAATTTAATACTTCTAATTTTTATTTAGGAACATATATCCAATACTTTCTACTATAATCGTTAATAAAGGTCAGCTAGTACCTGTTACCTCCAAGTGATGGTATGTCGAAAAGCACCGCTATGTCTGTGTGGACTATCTCCAATGGTCTTCTTGCTCTCAATATTTTCCAACTTCAAAGCTTTGTCTCGTGTTGTTTTCTTTTGATGCAGGCCTCGCACAAGTGATTTGTAGGCTAAATTCTAAATCTTAAACCCTAAAAACTACACTTTGTCTCAAAATTCTCCAAACTATAATATTAAACCTTAATTTTAAACCATAATTATAAACCCAAACCTAAATTTTTATTGTGAGGGCATAAATTAGGAGCCTGAGAAAAAGGCAAACAATTTTATTCGGATATATATTAAAAAACAACTAAAAATAATCGT
This sequence comes from Hibiscus mutabilis, assembly GCA_019671005.1. Classification (NCBI taxonomy): domain Eukaryota; kingdom Viridiplantae; phylum Streptophyta; class Magnoliopsida; order Malvales; family Malvaceae; genus Hibiscus; species Hibiscus mutabilis. The sequence continues at coordinate 5,896,027 of CM033739.1, read as the reverse complement.
TTGGAATTTCATTCTCAATTTTTCTTGCATTTGGAAAATTATAGTATGACCTACCATGTGTAAATATATGCCAAATGTTGAAAGCGTAAGTGGACACTCGATATAATTTATCTCACTATACTTTTATTTCAAGAACACACTATACATTCAATGAATAGCTGCTGCTATTTTTAACTTTCACTCACTCTTTTCTATTGTTATTTCTTTCTCACGATCACATACTCTTTTCTGTTTCTCTTAATTTCTAACTTCACATGTACACACTCACCGATTTGTTTCTTCAATTCACACACCATCATACATTCCAACTCCTATTTAAAGGATACTAAACCGACATAAGGAACCATCTAGACACTAATTAAAATATTATAACTAGTCCTAGATTTTTCTAGCAAGTGCCTTTGATTATCATAGATTTACTGCCACGAGTGCATGATGTTGCCGCCATTTGCATTTCCTTAATTGTTAAGAATTTTCTTGAATGTTCTAGTTGCTGCCACACTTGGAAGCTCTATGATGTTTCCAACATATTGTTTGTAACTTCTACTTAAATCAAGAAGCTTCCACACACCCCTTGTCTTGCCGACATAGTCACTTAATTGGGTTTGATTTCTAACACTCTCCCTCAAACCCAACCTTCGTTCCGAGCTTTTGTTTAAGTCTATGAAATGTATCAGCTTTCGATGGCTTCGTAAAAATGTCTGCCAATTGATCTTCAGTTCCGCAGTAGACTAGCTCTACATTTTTATTTTTCACCTGCTCTCGTATGAAGTGATACTTTGTATCGACGTGTGCTTGCTTGGCTATAGGAGACAAGATTTTTGCAAGAGATATAGTGGACTTGTGTCAACATATATTGTAGTTGGTCCTTCTTGTGCAAAATTTAGCTTGCGTTTGGGATATTCTTCAACCAAATTGCTTGGTAAGTGCATCTTTGCGGCTATGTATTTTGCTTCATATGTCGAAAGAGCTACCGCTTGTTGCTTTTTTGATGTCCATGAAAATGCTGCAGAGCGGATATGAAATATGTATCCAGAAGTACTTTTTCGATCATCTATGTCTCCCACGTAATCACTGTCATAATATCCAATTAGTTTCGAATTTTGTGAATGCTTGTAGAATAATCCATGATCCAACGTACCTTTGACATATCTCAAAATTCTTTTTGCTGCAATCTAGTGATCTTATTTTGAATTCTCAATGAATCTGCTTATCAATCCCACAGCGTATGTTATGTCTGGTCGTGTGATAGTTAGATACCTTAAACTTCCAACAATGCTTTTTAACAACGTTGGATTCACCGACTCTCTTGTTGAATCAACACTTAATTTCATGCTTGTTTCTGGTGGAGTGGCTACCGGCTTGCAATCTTTCATTCTAAATTTTCTTAAGATTTGCTCTACATGCTTCTTTTGGGATAAAAAAAATTCCTTCTTCCATTTGCTTCACATCAACTCCAAGAAAATATGACATCTCGCCAATATCTGTCATTTCAAATTCTTTAGCCATAGCTTTCTTGAAATCTTGAAACATACACAGAAAGTTGTTTTTGGTGAAGATCATGTCGTCCCACGTATAAACACGCAATCATGATATCACAATCTTTATTTTCTTTTTGTATATAAGGTATGTTCGCATGGACTCTTTATGAACCCATTCTCCTAGAATATATTCATTTATTCTTGTGTTCCATACTCTTGGTGCTTGCTTCAATCCATATAAGGCTTTCTTCAAACGATAGACCTTACCTTTATGTCCTTGTTTAATGTACCCATGTGGTAGTTCGATATAAACTTCTTCTTCTAGGTAGCCTTTTAGGAATGCTTGACTTCACATCTGTTTGATAGATTTTCATTTGTTTTGTGTCGCATAACTAACTGTGAGAAGTCTAATAGTGTTGATCCTTTCTACTAGAGTGAATACTTCATCATAGTCTATTCATTGTCTTTGCTTGTAGCCTTTGGCAACTAATCTCGCCTTGTATTTCTCTAATTGTCCTTTCTTATTTGTTTTTTTCTTGTACACCCACTTGACTCCAATTGGATTATGTTCTTTGGTAGGCTTGTGAGCTCTTACATATCATTTTTTTATTGTTGCAATTTCTTCATTCATGGCATCCTTCCACTTGTCATTTTCAATTGCTTCTTCATATGTTATTGGATCACTGCTTGCAAGTAAACAGAACAGTAAAATATTTTGAGTTTTGTAATCTTTGTACCTTTCTGGAACTCTTCTCTCTCTTGTAGATCTTGAACTTGATCGGCTGTAAGTTAAGATTTTACATTCGGTGTTATTGTTTAATGAAGATGATTCAATCAAATTTTGTTGAGAACCTTGATCATTTTGGTTGTTGAAGTTATCTTCGCCTTTATCTTCGATAAAAAAATAGTCCTTTAACTTTCTTTTCTTCTGTGCTCCATCTTGAGTGTTTCGCTTCATCAAACTCAACATTTCTTGAAATTATCAACTTCTTGGTGAGAGGATTGTAGAGCCTCTAAGCTTTAGTTCGTTCATCACAGCAATGAAAATGCATTTTTCTCCTCTGTCATTGAGCTTCTTTTTTATTTGCTCAGGTACGTGGGCATATGCGATGCATCCAAAAATCTTTAGGTGGCTAATTCCTAGTTTTTTACCGCTCCATGCTTCATTTCGAGTCATGTTCCTCACACTCTTTGTTGGACAACGATTCAACATGTAAACTGCACATTGAACTGCTTCAGCCCAAAAATTTCTTGGTAGATGCTTACCTTTTACCATGCTTCTTGCCATGTCGAGAACGGTGTGATTCTTTCTTTCTGCAACTCTATTTTGTTGAGGCGTATATTGAACCGTCAGCTGAAGAATGATACCATGCTCCTTGCAAAAAGCTTCAAATAACTTTACTGTATACTCGCCTCTTCTGTCAGATCTGAGCATCTTTAAGTATTGACCGCTTTGCTTATCCGTCATTGCTTTGAATTCTTTGAATTTATTTAATGCTTCTGATTTTTATTTAAGAACATATATCCAACACTTTCTACTATGATCGTTAATAAAGGTCAGGTAGTACCTGTTACCTCCAAGTGATGGTATGTCTATGTTTGTGTGGACTATCTCCAATGGTCTTCTTGCTCTCCAAGATTTTCCAACTTCAAAGCTTTGTCTGTGTTGTTTTCCTTTGATGCAGGCCTCGCACAAGTGATTTGTAGGCTAAATTATAAATCTTAAACCCTAAAAATATACTACTGTCTCAAATTCTCCAAACTATAATATTAAACCTTAATTTTAAACCATAATTATAAACCCAAACCTAAATTTTTATTGTGAGGGCATAAATTAGGGCACAGAAAAAGGGCAAACAATTTTTATTCGGATATATATTAAAAAACAACTAAAAATAATCGTTTGGAATTTCATTCTCAATTTTTCTTGCATTTGGAAAATTATAGTATGACCTACCATGTGTAAATATATGCCAAATGTTGAAAGCGTAAGTGGACACTCGATATAATTTATCTCACTATACTTTTATTTCAAGAACACATTATACATTCAATGAATAACTACTGCTATTTTTAACTTTCACTCACTCTTTTCTATTGTTATTTCTTTCTCACGATCACATACTCACTCTTTTTCTGTTTCTCTTAATTTCTAACTTCACATGTACACACTCACCGATTTGTTTCTTCAATTCACACACCGCATACATTCCAACTCCTATTTAAAGGATACTAAACCGACATAAGGAACCATCTAGACACTAATTAAAATATTATAACTAGTCCTAGATTTTTCTAGCAAGTGCCTTTGATTATCATAGATTTACGCCACGAGTGCATGATGTTGCCGCCATTTGCATTTCCTTAATTGTTAAGAATTTTCTTGAATGTTCTAGTTGCTGCCACACTTGGAAGCTCCATGATGTTGCCAACACATTGTTTGTAACTTCTACTTAAATCAAGAAGCTTCCACACACCCATTGTCTTGCCGACATAGTCACTTAATTGGGTTTGATTTCTAACACTCTCCCTCAAACCCAACCTTCATTCTGAGCTTTTTTTTGAGTTTATAAAATGTATCAACTTTCTATGGCTTCGTAAAAATGTCTGCCAATTGATCTTCAGTTCCGAAGTAGACTAGCTCTACATTTTTATTTTTCACCTGCTCTAGTATGAAGTGATACTTCGTATCGACGTGCTTGCTTCGGCTATAGGAGACAAGTTTTTTTGCAAGAGATATAGTGGACTTGTGTCAACATATATTGTAGTTGGTCCTTCTTGTGCAAAATTTAGCTCGTTTGGGATATTCTTCAACCAAATTGCTTGGCAAGTGCATGCTGCAACGGCTATGTATTCTGCTTCACAAGTCGAAAGAGCTACCGCTTGTTGCTTTTTTGATGACCATGAAAATGCTGCAGAGCGGATATGAAATATGTATCCAGAAGTACTTTTTCGATCATCTATGTCTCCCCCGTAATCACTGTCAGAATATCCAACTAGTTTCAAATTTTGTGAATGCTTGTAGAATAATCCATGATCCAACGTACCTTTGACATATCTCAAAATTCTTTTTGCTGCAATCTAGTGATCTTATTTTGAATTCTCCATTAATCTGCTTATCAATCCCACAGCGTATGTTATGTCTGGTCGTGTGATAGTTAGATACCTTAAACTTCCAACAATGCTTTTTAACAACGTTGGATTCACCGACTCTCTTGTTGAAACAACACTTAATTTCATGCTTGTTTCTGGTGGAGTGGCTACCGGCTTGTGATCTTTCATTCCAAATTTTCTTAAGATTTGCTCTACATACTTCTTTTGGGATAAGAAAATTCCTTCTTCTATTTGCTTTACCTCAACTCCAAGAAAATATGACATCTCGCCAATATCTGTCATTTCAAATTCTTTAGTCATAGCTTTCTTGAAATCTGGAAACATACCTGTGTTGTTTTCGGTGAAGATCATGTCATCCACGTATAAGCACGCGATCATGATATCACCATCTTTATTTTTCTTTGTATATAAGGTATGTTCGTATGGACTCTTTATGAACCCATTCTCCTAGAAATATTCATCTATTCTTGCGTTCCATACTCTTGGTGCTTGCTTCAATCCATATAAGGCTTTCTTCAAACGGTAGACCTAACCTTTATGTCCTTGTTTAATGTACCCAGGTGGTTGTTCGATATAAACTTCTTCTTCTAGGTAGCCTTTTAGGAATGCTGACTTCACATCCTTTTGATAGATTTTCATTTGTTTTGTGCCGCAACTGGTGTGAGAAGTCTAATAGTGTTGATCCTTGCTACTGGAGTGAATACTTCATCATAGTTTATTCATTGTCTTTGCTTGTAGCCTTTGGCAACTAATCTTGCCTTGTATTTCTCTACTTGTCCTTTCTTATTTGTTTTTTTCTTGTACACCCACTTGACTCCAATTGGATTATGTCCTTTGGTAGGCTTGTGAGCTCCTACGTATCATTTTTTTATTGATGCAATTTCTTCATTCATGACATCCTTCCACTTGTCATCTTCAATTGCTTCTTCATATGTTATTGGATCACTGCTTGCAAGTAAACAGAAAAGTGAAATATTTTGAGTTTTGTAATCTTTGTACCTTTATGGAACTCTTCTCTCTCTTGTAGATCTTCGAACTTCGGTCGACTGTACCTTAAGATTTTCTGTTCCGGTGTTATTATTTGATGAAGATGATTCAATCAAATTTTGTTGAGAACCTTGATCATTTTGGTTGTTGAAGTTATCTTTGTCTTTATCTTCGATAAAAAATAGTCCTTCAACTTTCTTTTCTTCTGTGCTCCATCTTCAGTGTTTCGCTTCATCAAACTCAACATTTCTTGAAATTATCAACTTCTTGGTTAGAGGATTGTAGAGCCTATAAGCTTTACTTCGTTCATCATAACAATGAAAATGCATTTTTCTCCTCTTTCATTGAGCTTCTTTTTTATTTGCTCAGGTACGTGGGCATATGCGATGCATCCAAAAATCTTTAGGTGGCTAATTCCTAGTTTTTTACCGCTCCATGCTTTATTCGGAGTCATGCTCCTCACACTCTTTGTTGGACAACGATTCAACAGGTAAACTGCACATTGAACTGCTTCAGCCCAAAAATTTCTTGGTAGATGCTTACCTTTTACCATGCTTCTTGCCATGTCGAGAACGGTGTGATTCTTTCTTTCTGCAACTCCATTTTGTTGAGGCGTATATTGAACTGTCAGCTGATGAATGATACCATGCTCCTTGCAAAAATCTTCAAATAACTTTACTGTATACTCGCCTCTTCTGTCAGATCTGAGCATCTTTAAGTATTGACCTCTTTGCTTCTCCGTCATTGCTTTGAATTCTTTGAATTTATTTAATGCTTCTGATTTTTATTTAAGAACATATATCCAACACTTTCTACTATAATCGTTAATAAAGGTCAGGTAGTACCTGTTACCTCCAAGTGATGGTATGTCGAAAGCACTGGCTATGTCTGTGTGGACTATCTCCAATGGTCTTCTTGCTCTCCAAGATTTTCCAACTTCAAAGCTTTGTCTGTGTTGTTTTCCTTTGATGCAGGCCTCGCACAAGTGATTTGTAGGCTTGATTTCTGCCAGTCCATTCACCATCTTTGCTTTTGATAGTAACTTCAAGCCAGAAAATCCTAGATGCTCATATCTCAAATGCTACAACCACGAATCATCTTTGATTGCAGTCTTCATGCACTTTACTTCTCCAAACTCGATGTCAATGGTGAATAGACGATTCTTGATCATATTGACTTGGGCAACTAATTCATCATTATTGTTTTTGATGACAAGTGAGCAATTTTTCATATGCAATTCATATACTTTTTCTAGAAGCTAACCAAGACTTATAATGTTGCTTTTCATAGCCGGTACATAGTAGACATATGATATGTATATATTTTCTTCATTTTTTGCGTAATCATGACTTTTTATTTGCATTTGACCTCTATGTGCGAGTCGTCACCAAAAGTTACTCGTCAACGAATCATTTCATCTATCGCCACAAAAACTCCTTTCGACTACACATATGATTACTGGCACAATTATCGAGATATTAAATATTTTCTTTGGATTCATCATTTCTTTTATAAGTGAGGAATACATGAGATTCTTCAGTATTTTCTTCTTCAATTGTTGCTACATTAATTTATTCTTCATAATTTGGAGCTGATCTACACTCGTAACTATAATGGCCATACTTATTACAATTATAAAATTGTACCTAAGATTTATCTCCTTGTTGATATCTGCATCTGCCTAGACCTCTATATCCTCGTCCATGACTTGATGATTGGTAATTTTCATTTAGCAATTCCACGATATCCGCCATAGTTTCCTCTACCTCGTGTATAGCTGTTGCTCGTTCCGCCTTTGTTGACGTGTAACTTGCTTTGTAGAACTTGCTCCATATTTTTACTCTCTTCATTCAGCTTCATTTTATGCTCATGGGCTTGGAGTGACCTCATAAAGCTCATCAACAATCATTTGAGTTAAATCTTTCGACTCTTCAATTGCAACAAACACATAATTAAATTTACGTGCCAACGACCGTAAAATTTTCTCCATCACTCTAACCTCGTCAAGTGCTTCACTATTTATTTTTATTTTATTTGCGACGACTTTCACACGGTTAACACAATCATCTATGCTTTTCATTTTTAGCATTTTAAACTCGGCTCTAAGTGATTGTAAATGTACCTTTTTTTTTGCTTTTTTAACTCCTTGGAGTGATTTTTGCAGAGTTTCTCATGTTTTTTTCGCGGTTGTTTCTTCTACAATTTTTTCAAAGTTAGATTCATCCACCGCTTGAAAAATATAATATAACACCCTTTGGTGGTCTCTTTTACGAGCATCTCTTAGTGCTTTTTTCTCCTAATTTGTTAGAGCCGCTTCTGCTGCTGCATTTTTCGGCTCGGTGTATCATTTTACGATGATGTCCCTACAATCCTGCGAACCGAGTAGCGGCTTAAACTGAATATTTCAATTGTCATAATTCGTCTTTGTCAATCTTAAGATTTGTGGCTGGATCATGTGTTCCATCTTCTCGTGACATGAACTTGAATTCGAATCTGACTCTGATATCACTTGTTGAAAGCGTAAGTGGACACTCGATATAATTTATCTCACTATACTTTTATTTCAAGAACACACTATACATTCAATGAATAGCTGCTGCTATTTTTTAACTTTCACTCATTCTTTTCTATTGTTATTTCTTTCTCACGATCACACACTCACTCTTTTCTATTTCTCTTAATTTCTCACTTCACATGCACACACTCACCGATTTGTTTCTTCAATTCACACACCAACATACATTCTAACTCTTATTTATAGGATACTAAACCGACATAAGAAACTATCTAGACACTAATTAAAATATTATAGTTAGTCCTAGATTTTTCTAGCAAGTGCCTTTGATTATCATAGATTTGCTGCCACGTGTGCATGATGTTGACGCCATTTGCATTTCCTTAATTGTTAAGAATTTTCTTGAATGATCTAGCTGCTGCCACACTTGGAAGCTCCATGATATTGCCAGCACATTGTTTGTAACTTCTATTTAAATCAAGAAGCTTCCACACACCCATTGTGTTGTCGACATAGTCACTTAATTGGGTTTGATTTCTAACACCAAAGGCATGCTATCATAAAAATTCTAAGAGAACACAAGAAAATATCTAAGTAATATTGTTATACATATTATGTTTTTTGTCTCTATTATTTTCGCATGGTCATATCCTCATCCTCGAGTTATTTTTTTCGTTCACATTTGGACGGACACAGAATCCTAAGGACTTTCGAGATTTTCAAATTATATCTTTATTGAGGAACTACAATATCTCAATAAGATGATATTAAGTCTGTCTGATCCACTAGCTAACTTATTGATCATTAACAAAAGGTCAGAGTTAATATGCCACATTTATCATATCCTATGAAGCCTAAACTTGACATCCTCGTCGACCCATCAATATAACTATGTGGGAGAATCATCATGTACAAAGGGTAAAAACCCAAACAACACTTGGTCTAGAAAAATCAGAGTAATTGATCCATTTTCTCGTATTCTCCACAATTACAATTGATCGCGTGTATCTGCCTAAATCAAAAAGTGTGATCCATCTTCCTCAATCGGATGATTGATAAGTGAAATGCCAGGTCCAAGACCACCTTGTTAGTCAGTTTGGTTAATAGTTTGATAATGAACATGACCATCCTTTTAAAACAATTGAGATTCTCTTTCACCCTTTTACCAGTCTTTTGATGTGGATTGAACTTTAAAAGACAAAAGAGGAAGCATCTAACTGTGGTGGCCCAAAGCCATGTCCACGGCCGAGGGGGGACACCCCTGATCGGACCAATCCACGGCCACCACTCATTTAACCAAAGTTTCTTAGGTCGCCTTCTTTCATACCTACTAAATGCTAAATCGAAATTCCGATGACTTACTAAGTCTTTCCTTTCCAATTTTCGTTGTTGAACTCGGTGGTACTTCGTTGCAATTTCTTAACTCCAATGCTTTTTTTGGTTCACTTTCGGTTTTTCAGAGCTTCGTCTTGATTAATCTGGACTAACCTGTGTCGCACACCTGACTTTGGTGGTGAGTCCCATACACAATAGAGATTTTTTTGCATATATAATATCTTAAACTCGACACTTGCTTAAACGATACTAAACCATTTTACTATTTGAACCAATCTCGTTGCTGTTTAATTTTCTCTCGCTCAATCGGAGTTTATTTATTATAAAAAAAGCCGAAAGACTTTATAAACTCATACTAAATGAGATGAATAGAGCAGCATTGCAAGCAGCGACACGGCAACCGTAATATATATATATATATATATATATATATATATATATATATATATATATATATATATATATATAGTAGAAAGCTTGTTTTTAAATAATCTTTTTTAAAATTGTTCAAAACATATATTATAAGATTTTTTTTAAAAAAAATCTGAAATTACATTGAAGAATACATTGACGGTTCAGAAATTAGTGTATAAATGAACCCAACAAGTGTCCTAGTAAAAAAACGGATGGTGTTCATCCTATAAGACACAAGTTTAAATTGCTATATGATATGTGTGCATTATCAAAGGGTTTAAAAATTCCTTTTCTCTATATGTGCTTCGAAATTCTGAATTTCCTTGAATGATATACTTGAGGAGTTATTAAATGGGAAAAAACGTGTGAGGCAAATTGATCCTCTTTCTTTTTATTTCTTTGTCCTATCAATGAATGTTCTATTAAGGCTATTAAACAGAGCTACTGAGTATGGTGTTTTTAGCTATCATATACTAAATGTCATAGGATAAACCTCACCAATCTTTGCTTTGTTGACGATCTGATGGTTTTTATCAAAGGGATTTGTGATTCTATTACATGTGTTTTGACGGGGTGGGGCGGGTTTTTAGGTTGTTTCCTGGTCCCTCTGTTGGTTTATTAATTTGTTTCCAACGGCACCTTGTCCGATCACATCCAACGTGAAAACAAAGATTCTTCAATTTTTTCGGAAATTCGGTTAAGGATTGCTACGCAGCGAAAGTGCTATCATTTTTGCACTCTGCAGCTTCTGCACCTATCATTCATAGAGATGTGAAGCCTGTAAACATGTTCTTGGACCAAATTATACGGCAAAAGTTTCGGATTTCGGAGCTTCTCGCTTAGTTCCGATGGATCAAACTCGGTTATCAACACTGGTGCAAGGAACAGTTGGATATTTGGACCATAGAAAACATTATCTAGATGGTTTTATTAATTTATTGATTAAATAGCTTTCACTATAAAGCCGACAACAACGTTGTCTCAGACATAATCCAATGCATGTTTGAAAACCAATAGACAATCTTAATTTGACATGTCCAAAGTGAATCTGTTTTATCCCAAAAGATAATGCAAATGGAACAAATTGCCGGCGTTGCATTCATCGTATTCTCCAAAGAATTACACTAGTATTTGTTTTCCTCTTTTAATCAAACTTTTGGTTACATGTTTCTGAACGAGAGGGAGTAATGGATCCTCGTACGAGATTATCAGTAAACATCCTAGTAACGTTGGTCGTTGCAGCAACTGTAATTCCGGTGACAAGAACTCGAGTGTTAGCCAAAAATGGCTGCCGCTCTCATTGTGGGAATCTAAGTATACCATATCCGTTTGGCACAGAGGAAGGCTGTTTTCTAAACCAGAATTTCCATATCAACTGCATTGAATCAGCCACCTCCTCCATAGCCTACTTAGCATACACTGGTTTTATTGTTACTGATATCACCATGGAAGGTCAGTTGCAGATCTTAACCACAGTTGCTCGAGATTGTCACGAAGCTCCCTCGAATAGTGTGATGACACAGACAACATCCTTGTCTCCTCTGTCGATTTACAATGTCTCAAACACCCGAAATAAGTTCACTGCCATCGGATGCGACACTTATGCATATCTCAATGGATTCATCGGGAACAAAAGTTACAGTGCCGGAAGTATGTCCTTATGTAATCGTTTCGAGGACTTGGTCGACGGGTCTTGTTCGGGATTCGGATGTTGCCAGATTCAGATTCCTGATGGACTGAAAACCATTGATGTGGAAGCTTATAGCTTTAACAACCATGTGAATGTGTCGGATTTTAACCGTTGCAGCTATGCTTTTATTGTTGAAGAAAGTAGATTTCGGTTCTCTTCAGACTATATTCGGTCTATACCTGTAGACCAAAAGTTCCCAGTGTCCCTCGATTGGGTTGTAAGCGCTGAGACGTGTGTCGCAGCTGCTAAGAATCCGTCGAATTACGCATGTCAACGGAGCGAGTGTTACGAACCTGTCAATGGTTTGGGTTATCTTTGCAAGTGTCCAGACGGTTTCAATGGGAATCCATGCCTCCCTGAAGGTTGTTCAGGTATGTCTCTTTGTCTGTCGTTTACTGGTTTTAGCTCGATAACTTCTATTATGTCCGCAATCGGGATAGTTTCTAATCGACTAGTTTTTGTAGATATCGATGAGTGCATGATTTGGGATCCCTGCAACGAAAATGCAATGTGCTACAATTTACCAGGAAGTTTCGAATGTCGTTGTAAAGGCAGATATGAAGGCGACGGCAAAAGCAACGGAACTGGCTGCAGTCCTATAGATGAACAAGGCTTTCCTTTCGTTATCATTGGTCTAGGTGAAAACATTTGTTTATATTACAAAATTTTTCTAATTTCCTCTTCAGACAAAGCACCTATTAATCCTGTTTCATTTAAATCAGGTGTCAGCATTGGTCTTTTAGTGGTAGTTTTGAGCATTTCCTGGACATATTGGGGACTTTGGAAAAGAAAACTCATCAGACAAAGAGAAAATTTCTTCCTACAAAATGGTGGAATTATCTTGCAACAGGAATTTTCGAAGCTTGAAGGTCCTGTTTCGGCCAAGATTTTCACTTCAGATGAGCTCAATAAGGCAACAAACAACTTCCATGAAACTCGAATTCTCGGCAAAGGAGGCCAAGGGACACTTTATAAAGGAATACTGCAGGACAACAGATTCGTCGCCATTAAAAAATCGATGATTGCAGACCGCAGTCAAGTCGAACAGTTCATAAATGAGGTCGTTGTTCTTTCTCGGGTTAACCATAGAAATGTGGTTAAGCTCTTAGGATGTTGTTTAGAGACCGAAGTCCCTTTGTTGGTTTACGAATTCATATCCAATGGTACCCTTTACTAGCGCCTGCATTGTCCGGGCAATGGATCTTTGTCTTGGGAATGTCGGTTGAGGATCGCAGCCGAAACTGCCGGAGCACTCTCATATCTTCACTCGGCTGCTTATCCTTCAATCATTCATAGAGATGTCAAGTCTACCAACATTCTTTTAGACGAGCATTACATTGCAAAAGTGTCGGATTTCGGAGCTTCGAGGTTAGTTCCTTTGGATCAAACACAGTTAACAACATTGGTGCAAGGGACACTTGGTTACTTAGACCCGGAGTACTTTCAATCGAGTCAGTTGACCGAAAAGAGCGATGTATATAGCTTCGGAGTCGTACTTGCGGAGTTATTGACTGGGAGAAAGGCACTTTGTTTTCTAATGCCTGAAGAGGAGCGGAATCTAGCAATGCATTTCGCTTCGGCATTGAAGAAGGATCGATTGTTCAGAATTATCGATCACAATGTCCTAGTTGAGGGGAACATTGCACAGATAAAGGAAGTTGCCATGTTGGCTAACAGGTGCTTAAGCGTTAGAGGAGAAGAGAGGCCTTCAATGAAGGAAGTTGCAATGGAATTGGACGGTCTAAGAACAATGCCAAAGCATCCATGGAAGAAAAATGATTCGAAGGAGACTGAGTCTTTGATCGGTAAACTCGCCGGAGCTAATGCTCTAGGTAACGACAGCAGTCCGTCTGAATATGACAGTGGTAGGCAGCAAATCATATTGCATGGTCGGTAACAATGCTGCAGATGTTTGCCTTAAAAGGGGAATATGATTTGTTAGTCTATTTTAACAGTTAAAAAGAACCATTTTTTTTTGAAAATTATTAATGGTATCAAATTAAGTTTAGTTAATTTGGTCGATTTTTGAATTAAATAATTTTTTTTAATTCAAATTCAAAATAATAATTCAAGTAGCAATATTTTTTTTCTTTTGGGTTGTACTTAATATTAAGATTAAAAATTACAATTTAAGTATCATGGATCATTGGTGAGATTTAAGCTTAAAATTAAAAAAATATTTTTAATTATATATTAAATTTCAGTTAATTACATATTAAAACCGAATTAGTCGACAATTCAACTTTGAATAAAAATTTAAATATTTACTAAGTAAACACTTCTGTGAACGGTCGAAACATAATTAAATTTAATTCGGTCGATTAATTCGATTTTAACTAGAACAATAAAATACCTCTAAAAGCAGTAACTCCTACCTTGACTCTAAAATCTATTTATAATTCACATCTCATCAATCAATTTTTTCATAAAAAAATATTTTTTTGCTTAACCACTGGTTTTTGACCTACTAGCCGACTAATCCAGATTAGGTTTTGTAGAGATCCATTATGGGAGCAACTCTTACAACCCAATTTTTTTCATTCACGTCAGGATTAGAACCCCTAACACTGCTTAAGGGATCTAGTGTCTCATTCTACTAGACTAATTAATTATCGGTTAAAAATAATTTTTTGGTAACCTATTACCTTACATATTTGTCGTGACATTTTTCATTTTTTTATTTTTATATCACCATTTTATTCATCGAATAAAATCAAATAAATAGTTACTTACTAAGAAGGGAATCAAATATCGAGATCCACTAATTGACCTAGTGGCTAAAAATGTTTATTTTGTCTCATCTTATATGAGTTCGAATCCTGATATTAGAATATAATACATTTCTGTTTAATAAAAAAAAATCAAACATCGACCCTCTTAGATAAAAAGACATGTTCAAACACTGACCTAAGCAAATTCTCTATGACAATACAACCAAATTTTATAACTTATATTACTATATTCGTACCACAAAATAAAATGTTTCCATAGAGATTCAAATCTGAGACTTTTTGTTAGTATATTTGTTTTGATATAATAATTGAAAAAGAGTTTTAGACTAAATTAAAAAGATTTCAAAAATGTTTTTAAGTCCAAACAACTTGAAAATAAGTTTGAGAAGTGTTTGAGAGGTTTTGGAAGTGTTTTAAATGTTTTTAAGTAGCCAAACTTCAAATTTCAACATGTTCGTACCGATACAGTTACACCCCGTATCAATACAGATAAGGGTTTTTGCTACAAAAAAATTCTAGAACCGAAAAACTGTACCAATACGCCCCTAGGCGTACCTATACGGATAGGATCGTACCGATACACTTATACGTGTACCGATCCTGTTTTCAACTACTCCCAACGGCTATTTAAATTGAAGGGCGTATTGATACGGGAACGCAGTTAAGAGCTCAACGGCTAGTTTCCAAGAAGGGCGTACCGATACGGGTAACTTGCGTACCGATACACCACTGCCCAGAACTACATTTATTGCGGGAAAGAAAAGCCCCAACGGCTCCAATTGAACCCTAACGGTCACAAACGACCACAAGCTCATTCCTGACTATATAAGGAAGGCTGGAACACTTGAAGATGGTTGGAGAACATATCCAAGAAGCATGTTGATCAAGAGAATTTGAGTCCAATGCGAATTTCTTCACTTATCTTGTATATATTCTAGAGAGTGCTTTTCTTGTATATCTTTTGTACTCTTTCTAGTGAGCTTAATTTTCTGTAAACACCCACATTTGTGAGGTAATTTGTTTACTTCTTATCCCTTGTAAAAGGAGAGGTTCTAGTTTAGCCTTAGACAAAAGCTAGAGTTGGTTCTATCTTAGCCGTTAAAAGATAGGGTTGTAAAGGTTTCCTCCTAAGACTTGAAAAGGGGAAGAATTCACAGTGAATTTGGAAATCTTTAGTGGTGTGCTAAGGTAGTGGATGTATACTCAGTTGGGTAGTCGAACCACTCTAAAATTAGCGTGCAAATTGTCTACCATTTTATCGATTTTAGCCAATTCAACAAAGGATAAAAAATAACCCTCTTGACGGTAATCAAAGATCGATTCGAGCGTGCAACAAGCCTTTCAATTGGTATCAGAGACTCGTCTCCATCGAATGACTAACATCCGGGAGTAAAGATCATTTGCTCGAAGTCCACCGTTCAAGAAAATGGAAAAATTTGAAGAAGGCCGCTCTATCTCGTGTCCTCCGCTCTTCTAAGGAGAAGCATACTTCCAATGGAGAGATATCACGAAGCTCTTCATCAAATCTCATGATTTTGAGGTTTGGGACATTATTGAAGATGGCTACTTGGAAGCTCCTAGGAAGAAGAAGAATCAAAGGAGTGCAAACGACACGAAGGCAAAGCTAAACACAAAGGCTATGCACATCCTTCTTTGTGGTATCAATGAAGATGTTTCCAAGAAGGTCTCCACATGAAAAAATGCCAAAGATATGTGGGAGAAGCTTGAGAAACTTTATGGCAAAGAAGAGAAGAAAGATGGT
Source organism: Hibiscus mutabilis (assembly GCA_019671005.1). Classification (NCBI taxonomy): domain Eukaryota; kingdom Viridiplantae; phylum Streptophyta; class Magnoliopsida; order Malvales; family Malvaceae; genus Hibiscus; species Hibiscus mutabilis. The sequence goes on along the minus strand of CM033739.1, from coordinate 5,879,997 downwards.
GTTCCGTCTTGTGCTAACCTCCTCCAATCATCCAAGGTGGATAGTGTTGTGGCTCTCGATGAGCCTAAGGTATCTTCTAACTCAAATGATTTAAATTCATACACATTTGACGAGTTACAAGATACTTTCGATGAATTATTTTTGGAATTTGAGACCATGAATTCCAAATATAAGAAAATGGTTTCTAAACTTGAAATTGAAAACGATTTTCTTTTGAAAACAAAATTGGATTTTGAAAACCAAAATGAAATTTTGAAAAATGATTTAGAGTTTTCAAAAACAAGCAATGAAATTTTAGAAAAAGAAAATCTTGATTTAAAAGAAAATCTTGATTTAAAAGTTAAGCTTGAAAGCTTAACAAAAGAAAAGGAAATTATTTCTAATAATTCATCTTGTCACATAATGGCAAAATGCTCATATTGTCATTATCATGGTCATTCTATACATACTTGTCCTATAAAGAAAAGAAAAACTTATAGGATTAGACAAGTATGAGTTCCTAAGGGAACTAGCGACATCGAGATTAATGTTAATGGATCCAAAGCAATTTGGATACCAGAATCCAAGTAATTGTCTCTTGTAGGTGTGTTGGAGCAATGACAATCAAAGGGGGAGAACGTTTTAATACCAGAAGATGGGTAACCTCTATGCTAATTCTTTATTTATTTGGTTATCTATTCTTTTAATTTAAGTCTTGGATAATTGAATTTCTTGAACTTATAAATTTAATTTGATCTAACATTGAAATTCAATATCTTCTAAGTGCCAATTTTTATTTGGAATGCTTGAGTAAGGGGGAGCCATTTTTAAAACAAAACTTAATTTTGATATAACAAAAAGGGGGAGAACGTTTTTAAGCAGCCAAACTTCAAATTTCAACATGTCCGTACCGATACGGTTACACCCCGTATCGATACAGATACGGGTTTTTGCTATAGAAAAATTCCAGAACCGAAAAATCATATCGGTACACCTACGAATAGGATCGTACCGATACGCTTATACGCGTACCGATCCTATTTTCAACCACTCTCAATGGCTATTTAATTTGCAGGGCGTACCGATACGCGCCAAGGCATACCGATACGGGAAGGCAGTTAAGAGCTCAACGGCTAGTTTCCAAGAAGGGCGTACCGGTACGAGTAACTCGCGTACCGATACACCACTGCCCAGAACTGCATTTATTGTGAGAAAGAAAAGCCCTAACGGCTCCAATTGAACCCTAACGGCCACAAGCTCATTCCTAACTATATAATGAAGGCTGGAACACTTGAAGATGGTTGGAGAACATATTCAAGAAGCATGTTGATCAAGAGAATTTGAGTCCAAAGCAAATTTCTTCATTTCTCTTGTATATATTCTAGAGAGTGCTTTTCTTGTATATCTTTTGTACTCTTTCTAGTGAGCTTAATTTTCTGTAAACACACACTTTTGTGAGGTAATTTGTTTACTTCTTATCCCTTGTAAAAGGAGAAGTTCTAGTTTAGCCTTAGACAAAAACTAGAGTTGGTTCTATCTTAGCCATTAAAAGATAGGGTTGTAAAGGTTTCCTCCTAAGTCCTGAAAATGGGAAGAATTCATAGTGAATTGGGAAATCCTCAGTGGTGTGCTAAGGTAGTAGATGTAGACTCGGTTGGGTAGTCTAACCACTCTAAAATCATCGTACAAATTGTTTGCCATTTTATCGGTTTTAGTCAATTCAACAAAGGATAAATAACAACCCTTTTGACGGTAATCGAAGATCGATTCGAGCGTGCAACAAGCCTTTCACTTTTAACTCAAAATACATATATTTAATCATTAAACTAAGCCAAAATTTATTAATGTTCCACCAAAATTTATTTTTAACTTGGACCGTTGTGGAAGGTTCCAAATTCCAATCTTTATGTAATCATTTTATTTTCTGATTAAATTATACAAGTAAATTGCTTGGCTCGGTAGAGGTTAAACCTGATAAAAAAAATTATTCTTTTTTGGTATCCTTTTTAGGTTTTAAAACTAAAAAAATTAAATTTTAAATTCTAACATTAAACCCTAAAAATATACCTTACTTCAATTTTCTAAACTCTGATCTTAAACTCTAACTTTAAACCTTAACCATAAATTTTAAACCTAAACTTCTAGTGTGAGAACATAAATGAAGCGATCGAAAAAAGCAAAAAAATTCTATTCGTTTAAATCCCTTTATGCGAAATAAACATTAAATACCTTTCTTGGCAAATAATGTACCTATATATAATTTTATTCCACACCTATGAGGCGGTCTGTCCCTTTCGTAGCATATAGATATTTTGTTTGATTTTAGCAATTTAGCTATGGTTTTATTCCACACCAATGACATGGTATGTCCCTTTTCTGACATATAAATATTTTATTGCTGATATAATTTTATTTCACATTAATGAAGTGGTGACATGTGTTATAATTTTATTGCTGATGTTCAAGTCACCGAGCAAGTATTCGGCTTCTTCTCCCATTAGCCTACTTTCACTCCAAGGATGTTTAGGCATTGCTTGCAGTCCTGCTAATTCATGCGCAACTTCCTTCATTGTTGGCCTTTCCTCTCCCTTCACTTTCACACATCTCCGAGCTAGAGCTGCGACTTCCTTAAGCTGCTCAACGTTCTCATCGTTAACCACCCGAGGGTCGAGAACATCGAGCAGGTTGTCTTCTTTCATCGAAGAAACAAAGTACATTTCCAAAACTCGCTTTTCTTCCGATCTTTTGAAGCAGACAGCTTTTTGTCCTGTTAGTAACTCAATAAGCACAACCCCAAAGCTGTAAACATCGCTCTTTTCAGTTAAAAGGCTTGTGATCATGTATTCAGGATCCAAGTAGCCGAATGTTCCTTGCACCATTGTGGTTATCTGTGCCTCGTCCCATCGAGTCGAATCCAATTTATTTCAGGATCAGGAGCTAGTCGAGTCCGACTCGGTCAAAGTTCGTTCAAAGCTCGACTCGAGCTCGAACTCGGCTCGAGTTCTTAACGAGCCGGGCCGAGCTACTTGATACTGACTCGAAAAGCTCGCGAGCTACTAGAAAATATAATATATTGTTTTTTTTAAATTTAAAATCTAAATTCTTAAACCTAAATCCTTAAAACATAAACCCTAAACATAAGTCCTAAACCTTAAAATCTAAATCCTAAATTCTAAACCCAAGAACCTAAACCTTTAAACCCTAAACAAACACCCTAAACCCTAAAATTAACAAGCTTGAGTTCACACAACTTGCGCATCAAAGTTTTTTTTTCTTAATAGGGCTTCAAATGAGACGCGGCAGATTGCAAGCTACTCAAGTCCGACACGGTCAAAGATCGGTCAACACTTGACTCGATTGAGGCTGAATCAAGTTTGAATTCGACTCCAGTTCTTAACGAGCCGAGTCGAGCTCAAATTTCTCAGGCTCGTTAAAAATTACTCGAGCTCGACTCGAAATCTTAACGAACTGAGTCGAACTTATCACTACTCGAGTTCAACTCAGCTCATTTACACCCTAGATGGGACCCCTAATACTTGGTTTCATCAAGTCTTTTTATAAATTGTTGGTTGAATTGTGCCTGTCCATCTCTAAATAAGTGGACCAACAATGCTATAAATGATTAACTGAATTATGATAAGCCTACATTAACGGAAAACAAGCAAAAACGCGTGTAACGCATCCAAAAAATTTAACAAACGATGATTGCTTCAACTTAATTACAAGCAACTAGAACTCAACAAGTGTCATAGTGTTAAAACGGATGATATTTATTTCAGAAATGACGGGTTCAAATTGTTTTGTCTACAAGGTGTATGTGCATTATCAAATGGTTAATAATATATACAAACATATACTATCTTGTAATCACCTTTAGACTATTAAAAAAAATTACAAAGCAACCATCAAGCTATGTAAGATGAAATACCTACCATCTAAATGGTTAGCTTACACTCAATTATGTTAAAGCAGGAGGCTCAATAATTCTATCTAGATTAAAATTACTTTTATATTAAAATTAGGACTAAATTAATCGCATATGTAAATATGGAGGATAAAATGTGTAATTACACGTATTATTTTTAGTTCGGTGGTCAAAACAAGAGTGATGCAATAGTTGAACGACTATCTAGGTAATTTACTCATTTTTTTACTATGACAAGTTAGCACACCGTCAGTTGTCTAATAACAATTAACACCCAGTGACCTCATATTTAAAAAAATGAAAATATAAGTGACTAAAATGTTAATTTTTAATTTTTTTTAAGTAAAAGTGTACTATTACCAAACATAAGTAGCTTGTGCTGTAGTTTACCCTATAAAAAATTAAGAGAGCTCGTTGTACTGGCATGGCCATGGCCCAAAGGGCATGGGTGGGTCCCGGGGGAATTGGGACGCTGGTTTGCGTTCATCCATCAAACCCATAATTTGTAACACCCCGTCCAAAAATTATTAGATGGATCCAGTTCACAACGTCATTTATAGTCCCAATTAATAAAATTTATTTATATCATTTTAATTTTTAAATAACAGTTTATTTTTATTGACATGTAGGAAATAGTGAAGATTCACCTTAGAAAAATGAGATGGATGAACCTTATTGGCTGGGACAACGAATAACGTAGTGAGCCGAATCCATCTAATAATTTTTTCTTTCCATCATATTAATGCACATGCATGCATGACAACATAAGTAGCATAAAATGTATAATGTAACAACTAGGGTGCTAATCGAGTTCAGCAATATGTGAGTAGTTCAAGTTCAATTCGGTTAAATTTTGATCAATGTTTGATTCGAATTCAAATTTGACTGGAAATCTGAACGAGTCGAGTTGAGCAAGGTAAAAATTATTAGATAAGCTCGTGAGCCACTCGTTAATTTTGTTTAAATATATTGGGTTGGTGTATATGTGGATTGTTACTTTGGAATTTAGACTTTGGACACATTATTTTGATATTTTTTTCTGTTAAAATTGTTAATTTATATTTATATTAAGTTCTATACGATATTACTAGATTTTGTATATGTTAAAAAAGGCAAAAATTATGGCGAACTTAATGAGCAACGGATTTTTTAAATGAGCACGAGTCGAACAAAATTTTATCGATAGAACACAAGTCAAATAATTTTTGAATCGAACACTACTCAACTGATGATTGACTCACTCGATAGACACCCCTAAATTGGTTTCTATTCTTCTTGTCATGATCATAGAGAATAGAGATATAATACTTGATCCATCTATGCAAAAGACGAAACCGTCTCGTGTCGACTTATTAACGAGGACGGAGCTGTGCGGTGCGGAGAAAATGGGCAACTGTCCTTCCAATTGTATATTAGCTGGGTTATATAGTTATTTGGATCTCTAATTTTAAGTCTTTTGAACTTTGCTCATGTCATTTTCTACTACTAATTACACTTTACTTTCCTTGAATTTAATTTCTAGATCTGTCCCAACTGATAAGCAAGACATCTCTAAGCTAAATAAAGTATGAATTCCAAGTGGATCCCCCTTTGTTTGTATGCATTAACCTTTGAGTTACACCATCTTATTCCATTATTTGAAAAAAATCAAAAGAATATGTACTTTAACACAATACTTTAGCAATTGAAATGACGCTGTCTTCTTCAAACACCAGAGCTGTTTCATCAATTCAAAACTTGGCTCGTCATCCTAACAATACTTCAAGAGATCAACCAAAATCATACTAAAAACGATAATCTGATTACATAATCATCGAGCACTGTCAAGTTCAAATGTGATTTTGTTATTGATGCTATCGTACCCCATCGAGCTGCTCGTTGCTCCGTAGTCATACGTGCTGTTCAAGTCACCGAGCAAGTATTCGGCTTCTTCTCCCATTAGCCTACTTTCACTCCAAGGATGTTTAGGCATTGCTTGCAGTCCTGCTAATTCATGAGCAACTTCCTTCATTGTTGGCCTTTCCTCTCCCTTCACTCTCACACATCTCCAAGCTAGAGCTGCAACTTCCTTAAGCTGCTCAACCTTCTCATCATTAACCACCCGAGGGTCGAGAACATCGAGCAGGCGGTCTTCTTTCATTGAAGAAACAAAGTACATAGCCAAAACTCGCTTTTCTTCCGATCTTTTGAAACAGACTGCTTTTTGTCCTGTTAGTAACTCAATAAGCACAACTCCAAAGCTGTAAACATCGCTCTTTTCAGTTAAAAGGCTTGTGATCATGTATTCAGGATCCAAGTAGCCGAATGTTCCTTGCACCATTGTAGTTATCCGTGCCTCGTCCGAGGGGATCAATCTTGAAGCCCCAAAATCAGAAACTTTTGCGATGTAATTGTCGTCTAACAGTATGTTTGCCAACTTGATGTCTCGATGAATGATCGGAACCGAAGCGGCAGAGTGTAAATAAGAAAGGGCTTCTGCCGTTTCAGTGGCGATTCTCAAACGAGCCTCCCACGGAAGACAAGGGACATCATATTCATCATCGTTATGCAAATGGTGAAAGAGGGTTCCATTTGTGATATATTCATAGACTAAAAGCGGAACCTGTGTCGCCAAACAACATCCTAGTAGCTTGACAACATTCCTGTGGTTGATCTGGTACAGCACCGTTATTTCATTAATGAATTGTTCAACTTGGCTAGGATCTCCGATTATCGACTTTTTAATGGCAACGACTCGATTATCAGCTAATATTCCCTTGTACACTGTCCCCTGCCCTCCTTGTCCTAAAATTCTGCTTTCATGGTAATTGTTTGTGGCCTTCTCGAGCTCCTCCGCTGCAAATACTTTTAACATCTTCATGGTACCCTTGTCGCCTCGAAAGCTGTTCGCGCAACAAAATGCCACCATTTTGCTGAAAGTATTCTTCTCTTAGTTTGGAAATCTCTTTTCGCCTGAACATCCAGTACAACAATACTATCCCCAAGAGGAGACCAAGCAACCCAATGCTAGTTCCTGTGTTCAAACCATAAAATAACAGTTCCACCGATTTACTAAATATTTCATGAAATAATCTAATAGTAATTATGCATATAGATCACTAACCTAGAGCAACATCAATAAGGGGAGATCTCTTGGACTGATCCTTGTTGGGTATACTGCAAACCGTTCCATTTTCGTACCGTCGCCTTTGTAGCCCATCGGACAGGAACAGCTATATGTCCCGGGTAAGTTGATACATCTTGCGGTTCCATTGCAAGGACTCATGGTTTCACACTCGTTTATATCTGAAAATTGCAGATTGTTTTTAGCAATAGAAAGTTGAAATACAGTGAGCCATTGGAATATATTTGTATGTACTTACCTTGACATCCATTGGTGAGGTACGGGTTCGCCTCGTAACCCTCGAAACACTTGCAGATATATCCAGAGTTGTTTTCTGAATCAACAAAATCACTATTCTCCTTACATCCGAAATTCACGGTATCCGTCTTCGCTTCGTTGCAACTCGTACCGATCTCAATTTTCCAATCCAGAGTGACCGGAAACTGCTTGTCTTGAAAATCGAAACCAAGAAGATCTGTGCTAGAGAAGGTATAATTTTCGTTCTCTGCAACAAATGCATAGCTGCAGGGGTTTTCGGGCAATACATCGACATGGTTGGCATAGCTTTCGATAGTGATGTTGTAACTGCTCACACCCTTTGGGATACTTGTTTGACAGCAGCCGATCCCAGAGCAGGACCCGTTTGAAACATCGGTGATGCTACTACATAACGACAAGCAACCGGTTGCGTAACGCTGTCCGAGGAAACCTTCCACACGAGCATAGGTGTCACACCCGATCGCGGTGAACCTGTTCTTGGTATTGTTTATTGAAAATCCAGGAAGTTGGAGCCAGAGATAAAGGTAAAGACCATGTCCTGTCTCCCGAGGTGTTGTAACAATCATAGCTTGCGTTACTGAGGATGCGCAACTGACCGTCGAGGGGTATGTCGATGACTTTGATGTTAGTGGTGTATACAAAGGGCTTGTTGGGTGTGACACTGGTGTCACAATTGATGAAGAATGCTTCAGTGATGTTGCAATCACCGCCGGTACCGAACGGGTAGGGGATGATAACATCGCCACAGCGGCTTCGGCAGCCGGGTTTAGCTTGAGAAGAGGCAGCTGGTGTTGAAGCTTTTGCTGTCCATAAAACACCAAGCAACATCACCAGCAGCACAAGAACAACTGATCTGATTAAACACATCTCCGATTTTTCCAAGATCATACGTAGTGATCAATCATTGCTTTAAAATACTCTTCGAGTTCGACGGCCACAAAGCATTTAACGAAAGTTTAATCGGCCGGCTTGTTTGACATGTAATCATAATGGGGACGAATTAGACTAAGTCTGCAATAGTAAAAATGTCATAACTTACGAAGTCTTTCTTTGAACTTTGGTTGTTGACAGATAATTACGGACATGTGCAATAAGAACGATCTTATAGATTAAATTAAATTTTTATAAGGAAAAACTAAAAAATTAAGGATTATTATCCTATACACAGGTGGTGAAAATTAGTTAATTTTTTATAAGGAAAAACTAAAAAATTAAGGATTATTATCCTATACACAAGAGGTGGAATTTTTTTATTTCCACAAGCGCCTTAATTTTAGGGTTTAGGATTTTAGTTTAGGGTTTAGAGTTTAGGGGTTTTAGTGTAGGGGTTTAGAATTTAGGATTTATGGTTATAATTTAGGGTTTAGGGTTAAAATTTAGGGTTTAAGGTTAGGATTTAGGGTAATATGGGTAGGGATTTATATTTTAACTTATAAACCTTAATTTTTAACCCTAAACCCAAAATTTTATCAACCCATAAATTTAAAACTATTACACTTAAACCCCTAAAATTTAAACCCTAAACACAGCCCATAACCCCTAAAACTAAGGCTCTTGTGTAAATAATTATGGACTAATAATAAAACACACTAGGAAAACAAAATATTGTTTTACTCTATAGATTTTGAGTTATATATTAGATTAATTATTTCATGCATAAGCCCTTGTGAAATCTTTGTTTATACAAGATCCTTAGTTTTAGGGTTTAGGGACTCTATTTAGGGTTAAATTTTTAGGGTTTAAGTGTAGTAGTTTTGAATTAGGGATTGTTGATAGAATTTTGGGTTTAGGGTTAAAATTTAGGGTTATAGCTTAAAACCTAAATCCTTAACCATATTACCCTAAACCTAACCATAAACCCTAAATTTTAACCCTAAACTCTAAATTCTAACCATGAATCCTAAATTCTAAACTCCTACACAAAACCCCTAAACTCTAAACCCTAAACTAAAATCCTAAACCCTAAAATTAAGGCGCTTGTAGAAATAAAAAAATTTCACCGCCCGTGTATAGGATAATAATCCTTAATTTTTTAGTTTTTCCTTATAAAAATTAAATTTAATCTGTAAGATCGTTCTTATTCTACATGTCCGTAATTACCTGTCAACAGCCAAAGTTCAGAGAAAGACTTCGTAAGTTATGACATTTTTACTATTGCAGACTTAGTCTAATTCGTCCCCATTATGATTACATGTCAAACAAGCCGGCCAATTAAACTTTCGTTAAATGCTTTGTGGCCGTCGAACTCGAAGAGTATTTTAAAGCAATGATTGATCACTACGTATGATCTTGGAAAAATCGGAGATGTGTTTAATCAGATCAGTTGTTCTTGTGCTGCTGGTGATGTTGCTTGGTGTTTTATTGACAGCAAAAGCTTCAACACCAGCTGCCTCTTCTCAAGCTAAACCCGGCTGCCGAAGCCGCTGTGGGATGTTATCATCCCCTACCCGTTCGGTACCGGCGGTGATTGCAACATCACTGAAGCATTCTTCATCAATTGTGACACCAGTGTCACACCCAACAAGCCCTTTGTATACACCACTAACATCAAAGTCATCGACATATCCCTCGACGGTCAGTTGCGCATCCTCAGTAACGCAAGCTATGATTGTTACAACACCTCGGGAGACAGGACATGGTCTTACCTTTATCTCTGGCTCCAACTTCCTGGATTTTCAATAAACAATACCAAGAACATGTTCACCGAGATCGGGTGTGACACCTATGCTCGTGTGAAAGGTTTCCTAAACTCTAAACCTTAAATTGAAGCTCTAAACCATAAAATTAAGATTTTTATAAAAATAAAATATTTTCACCGCCTATGTATTGTATAATAATATTATATATTATACTCGTTTTTTTATTCAAAAGTTACTCTACCACGAACACAATAAATCAATAAATATTTTTCTAAATTAAAACATTATTTTAATAAATTACGTTTGACCTTTTAAATCTTTAAACCGTTCCTAATTGTTGAGTGCGCGTAAAATTAAAATTAAGTTGAGCTATTTATTTTAGAGCCTTCTAATAATAATAATAATAATAATAATAATAATAATAATTCAAGGTGAATTTCCTATGATATAACGGATTGTCCCTTCGCTTTCTTTTTCATTTGTTTTGAATTTCTTGTGCTCCTCCCGTTCCTGGTAGGCTTTTTTTTATTTATAGAAAGCTTGTTTCTTGTAGTTGACATTCTTCGGTTGTTAGCATACGTATATATTTAATGATTGAACCATTTACATGAAATATGTATTTTATATTAGTACATATTAATCGAGTTAAATTTATTAAGGTAGTTTGATTTTCAGATTTTTAATTTCATTTTTATTAAATTGATAAAAAAAAAACAAATATGTTAAGCTAACTTCAAGTATTTTTTCTTTTTGATTAAAAAAATAAGCTAAGAAAATATGAGCATCTTAACCACTTGATCAATTAGTGGATCTTTCGGTTATTATATATATTACAATCTCTTTCCCAAATTATTATAATTCTTTCGTATTATAATAATCTATAGACCTTTTACAATTTCTAATAGTTCGAATATATATATTACAAATTTTCCAAAATTTTAAGCTGTCAACATGGGTGAAAATGGTTTTGATGAAAAAAATGAGCAGATTATGAAAACATACGAAACAATTTGATGGTTTTGATGAATTATATGTGTGGGTGGGTGAAAATGGAAAGTGGCTGGCTGTTGCCCCTAGCAAACACTCAAATTATTCTGTCTGTAAATCATTTCTGCCGGTTGTTGCAATCTTGCTAATACATCGGCAACTTCAGGATCAAATTATGAGGGGATAAAATGATAATTTTAAAGGATTTATATATCATATATTAGCAGTGAAAATTTCTAATTTTCGCAATCATTTTAGTTTTAGGGTTTAGGGATTTATATTAGAGTGTAGGAATTTTCACAAGTGTTTTAGTTTTAGGGTTTGGGATTTATATTAGAGTGTAGGCTTTAGGGTTTGTTTAGGTATAGGGGTTTAGAATTTCGGGGTAATGGTTAAAATTCAGGGCTTATGGTTAGAATTTAAGGTTTAGAGGTTAGGGTAATATGTTGAGGATTTAGATTTTAACCTATAAACCCTAAATTCTAAATTACTAAGCCTAAACCCTACCCCTAAATCGAGTCCCTAAACCCTAAAACTAAGACACATGTAAAAACTAAAAATTTCTATTACTAGTGTATTAAATAATTATCTAATTTTAAAATAAAAAAATTAAAGAGTAATTAAACCATAAAAAATAAAGAAACTAAAATTTAATTTCACTAATTTTAAATTAAAAAGTCTTAAAAAGTAATTAAATTAGAAAAATGTGAGATCGATACTTAATTTCATTAATTAAATCATTTAAAGTTGGGGACAATCCCCCTCCCAACTTCCATATGGCTCCGCCGTTGATATTCTTTCACAGTTGGCTATCCTCTCTCTTTATTCTCACACATCTTCGAGTTTGGAACGAAGTCATATATTGGCGGGGAGAGACTGTCTCTCCAAAATATTTTAGTATAATAGTATATTATTTTTTTAATTAAATATTAGTTAAATAAAATATTTGTCTCTTCCAATTTTTAGTTTTAGATATTTAATAAGAGTAGAAATTGTCTTCCTCTTTTTTGTGTCTCTATTTATGTCTTAACACTAAGAAAAATAGGTTTAGAGTTTAGAATATTTGATGTATGGTATATTTTTTAAGATTTAAAGTTTAATATTTAAAATTTAAGATTAGAACTAAAAATTTCATTTTTTGTGTTAAGCCATACACAAAAAAGACAAAGGACTTCTGTCCTTTCCAATATTTTGAACTTAATTTTGTCCTTGTTTCGAGCTAATAAAGCTATTCCCTTAAGACGCAGAACGTTTCCATCATTCAACACCTTTGGATTTCTTAAAAACAAACCGCCTTTTGTCCGGTAAATAGCGGTAACACCTCGATAAATAGTGCTTTAATTATTTAAGGTTTCATTTTAATTTAAGAACTTAATTGCATGAATAATAAGTTTGAGTGTCATTATGTGAACCTATTTCAGTTCAGGGCCTAGGGATTGATTAAGCCTTTCACCTTTGGCCATTAAAAAGTGTAAAAAGAATAGGGGAGGTTACAGCTATAGGGTTTCGAACTTGTGAACTCTGCTTGGTAAGTCCAAGCTTTAATCATTCAAGCTAATGCTCCTTCTTATTAAAATCTATCTAGCATTTATCATAAACTAGACTATGCTGTTATATTTGAAAATAAATAAAAGTATGACTCCTTACCGCCGCTGGACGTCACCGCCGCTGTTGGCGTGATCGCCATCGTGCACCGATCTCGCCCCTGGGCTCCACTCGCGAGTCGCGTCGTCGTCCACCCTAGAAAGTGGCTCAAAGGTTCGACGAGACCCTAAGCTTCGCCTTTTATTTTTCGCCAATTCTGGCCGCTTTCGTCTGTTCATGTGAGACATGACCGCTAGATCTGAGGTCCTCGTATCGTGGCGAGCAAAACCCGACCCTTCGATCATCTTTTCTCTGCCGCTTCGTGGGTCATCTAAAAGTGAGAAAATCATTTGATTTTCACTTTTGGTCGCCATGACGCAGCCGTTCAGCCTCGGTAAACTTTTGGAACCCTTTGATTTGTGTTTTCGCATCATCTTCCGTCGTCTTAGAGTGTGTTCCGGTCGATTGAGAGCCGCAAGTGGCGAACACACCGTTCGAGGGAGATTTCGACCACCGTGACATGTCTTAGGTTTGAATCGGCCTTGGACCAGTTTGGTCTTGAACCAAGCCAGTTTGGCTTGGACCTGGTCTGCCTAACCTGAACCACTTTGAGCCCAAACCCGACCCTCTCGATCTTATATGATCCAAGTCTAATTATGATTCGTTTGACCCGAACCCTGTCTGAGTCAATTCGTTCAAGTCAACTATCCGAGTCAAACTCATCTGAGTCAACTTAGTTAGCTCTGACCGTTGATTGTTGACTTTGACCATTGACTTTGACTATTGACAGTTAACTTTGACCAAAAAGTTAACCTTTTTGAAAACCCTTATTTTACTTTTTTTACTCCCTGAGTCTAATTTTGAAGCATGTTTCACGAAATTTTAACCTGAAATCCTCTGAATCTGAGTTTGAACCGAACTTGCTTATGTATTAATTATTCAGTTCAAGAGCAATGTAATTGAACGAAGGATTGATTATGGATTATGTTTTATTGAAGGTATTTGCATATCCTGGTATATGAGATTTTGGAGGGACGTTAAGTTTGAAAATGAACGAAGAGAATTTTAAGTGTCGATTGTTGAGGCTTGGAATCAAGCTAATACTCTAGTACCTCTTGTATGCTTTATGAAACATGATGGTATCTGGATAATATATGCATGATTATGATTAAGCGTATTGTTAGCTCTGCTTAAGTCAATTCTATTACAAGAATATAAGAAAGGTAATCTGGACAAGATCGTACATTCGAATAAAAAAGTTTGATAATCAAAAGGATCTCCGAGTTTAGTAAATAATTAACAATCAGTAAATTTCCAATTCTGATTATTTATGTTAATGGAATTAATGTCGAAAATGATTGGATATGAACTGACAAATATATCCTAACTACGAAAATGACCTGGAATCCACACTTTATTTGATAAAATAACTACTTTATCTGAAATCCTTGAACTGTTGGGAAGATTTTGTTATCATGATTCTAATATGTGAGATAACAAAATACTTAGATTTATCTCGAATTCTGTATAAAACTTTGAAGATAAAAACACTGGAAGTACATCGGAATTCTTAGTTGACCTAAATGACAATAAGACTGAATTGATCGGAATGAATGTAATGATTAAAATGATTGAAATATTCTAAAACACCGAATTTGATAAATTAACCAAAATGATGGATATACCATCGAGTTCTGAAATGAATAAATTGTTTGGAAGGACCGAAAGGACCAAGATGACTGGAATGACTAAAATGATCGAAATATATTCGAGCATCAAAACTTTTAAACGATTAATATATCCTCGACCTCTGTAATGATTAAGTTACCCTCATGACTTGGCATAAGTGAATACCCTTGATCAATCTTAATTCAGGTAAAATCTAGATAACTGTATCATTCCTAAGGGTTAGGAAACCTAACTCAGATATGTTGGCCATCTCAAATACTGATGTAATATTGGTTTAATAAAATACAAAGACATGTTTGACTATGCGGTGAAAGACCAATAATGAATATGAGGGTGATCGATTCAACTATATGATGCTACCAATACTAAGGAATGAACACTTGTGAGGTGTATCTGTCAGAATACTGGGAACCACAATAATATGGGGTATGGTTAAAGCGAATGGTCTTGAAAGTCTGATTAGCCGTTTAAAATCACGAATATTTCGAGTTTCAGTTTTACCCTTTTGGGGCTAAATTACCATATTACTCACCCAAAATGCCCTTACGAGCAAATTGACTGGAACTCTCCGGATATATTTAAAATCCTGAATAAATCTAATATACTTAATATCTTGTTTGATCATGATCTACTCAAGATCTCGAATTCATCTCGATATATCTGATTTCTTGCATAATCAGGATATACCAAAATTTTTGAATGACCTTGAGGTACAAATTCCTAATTACCTGGATGAAGACTATAGTTATCGGACTCTTCGAATAATGTCCTTAATTCTAAAATTAGTCTTAAATGGACTAAAGTCCAGTGTCTTCTATCTGTAATTGTCAAGATTCTCTAAGTGATAAATTGAACCATTTGGTGTGTTCCTTGCACATGTTTATTTTCTCTGATTTGAAACTAAGACTCTCTTTGATCTGAATCATGTTTGTCTGAATATATACCTCTATGTCTGATATGAAAAACATGCTCTTTGATTTCTGATACTCTGAAAATATATGTATGATTGTTGTTTTTTCTCGTTCCGTCTGTCTTCACTAAACTATTTAATTTTGGGTACTTCTAGGATAGGATATGAAGTCTCTGCAGGTTCATCGCTGGTAATTCCTTATGGACCCAAGGTAACCCCTTGGGTAGGTTCCGATGCTTCAGCTTGGGTAATTCTTTATGGACCTAAGGCATTCCCTTAGGTTGGCTCCTACGCCCTATGGGCCTAGGGTAAGACCATATGGATGCAGTTCTGGAGTATGGTTGGAGGGTAGTTAGGTTGATACTAAATTTTTTCCTTGCCCCTGTCAAAACCCTACAGTTGTCTGAAACATTATGTCTATCATTCTTGATCTGTAATTAATGGAGCACACTAAACTCTCTAGCTCAATTCTCGTAATCTATTTTCCCCTCTGATTATCTGAGTTATAGACATCTTGTCTAGTGTTCGGGTGATCAAATCAAAGGTGACCTTGTTACCTTTAAGTGTAACAACAATATGAATTACATTTCATATCCGAAACATGTTGATACCGACTCATCACATCAGTTCTGATTAACCTTATACATGTTGTTACATACAACATCATATGGTAGTTCTGTATTACTGTGTTTTCCCAAGCTCACGTCATTTTTACTTTCGCAGGACAAGAATTTGATCATGGTGCAGTGTCAACGTCAGTAATGGAGGTCCATCGGTATTGCTTGTGGAGTACGATACTTTTATAATTAGTGGGCATGTATGTCGTGTCGTATTTTGTGTCCGAGTCTATAGTATGTGTTCTGAATTTCTGTTTTATGTGTAAATGATTTTCTGAAATGGTGTTTTAAGCAAACTTTTATTTTATGATTTTAAATGTATTAAAAGAAAAGAAATTTACTTGAGTTTTTACTGTGGGTCGCTTCTGTGACCTTAATGTGACCTCTTAAATATAGGTGTAACGCATAGGCTGGTATAGAGGATTACATAACTCCATAAGATCAACTCCGAATAATCAAGAAAGTCAATCGTATGCGCACATGGTATATCCAACAACATCTTTATTAAATCTTCGAAGTCATAAAAATATATTATATATATTTTCTCTAATAAATATTTGTTATAACAATCGAAGAAAGTTATTCCAAAAAAAACAATCAAAGAAAGTCAATTACAGAAACATTCATTCTATATAAAAAAATAAAGTCGCCTAAAACGTGGGAGACGTTTGACTAAATAGTCACTTTGACCCTTTTTTTGGAGCAATTCAACCCTCAATGTTTAATTTTGAGTCAAAATGACCCATTTGTTGATGAAAACTGCCAATCAACAGACGTAAATGACTTGAAATGACGTGACAAACCAATATGACATTGCACGCTGACATGGCAGTATCATATAGACAAATGTGCTGACTTGAAAAAATGTTACATCAGTCAAAAAGTAATTTTATAAAATTATATAAAATATAAAATATAAAATATAAAATAAATTTTTCTGCTGACTTATCATTCTATCAAGTCATTTTTAATTGTTTATCATCAATTTTCTAACAAATTTCATCCTCATAGGGTCATTTTCACCCAAAATGAAACGTTGATGGTTGAATTGATCTAAAAAAGAATAGGGTCCAGATTGACTATTCAGTCAAATGTTGGGGGTGTTTTGTGACTTTATGCCTAAAAAAACTAACAATATTTTAGATAACTAGAGATTTTAGCCCTTTTTTTTTATTAAATTGATGAATCAATTAAATTATTGATTTTTGGTTCAACTAGTTCGAAAGATCACTAATGGTAAATTTTATAAAAACCCATAGTGAATTATGGATTATGGTCTTTTGTTTCAATTAACTTTTCTTTTGAATTTTAATTTTATTTCATCTGATTTCTTCTACATTATGTCTTTCTAATTTTATATGTAGCTTCTATGCTCGGATATGAATTATGAAATTCGAATTCGTTTTTAAATATTTTTTATTGTGGTATTTGTTTGTTCTCTGCCTTAGATTTCTGAAATTGATAAATTCACCTCAAAAGATTATTTTAGTTTCATTTAAATGGTCTCTTATTTGATACTTGAAGTGATTAACGGTTTTTTTAACAGTAATGTCAGCTTTATTGAAACAAAATCACAAGATACACAAGAAAATAAAGGGTCCGAAGCAAACCCAAAAAAAACATCAAACAGAACAACACAAAACACAACACAAGGCAAGAAGAACATTCTTGCAAGAAGAAAACACAAACTACATCCCAAACGGAGAGAAGACTCAAACAGATCTCCAAACCAACAAAAACTTCAAAACAAAAAAGAGCCATCAACATCATTCTTCATATGCATGTCATTTTGGGGGTCACCGAAAAATAAAACTTGTGGATGTGATAACGAAGTTACCACCGATTCTTTTTATTATATTAGGCAGACCGTAAACCTAAAAGCAAATAAGAGATTACGAAATCTCGAAAGTTTGGGGGCACAGTTAAGTGTGGGGAAGGGTGTAACACACCTACCGGTATTCATATTCAAACACGAGTCGGTAATTTTATAAAACATTATTGAAACACATTCCAAGTTTTGCTTCTTGTAAAATAGTATTCTGTACCATTTTTCACATTTTTGATTCTACAGAACAGTCTAGAAATCGGAATTTAACTCTATTTACACCGATAAAACTAGATTCAAACATGATTCTAACGGTATATTTCACAAAAATTAATGAAATCTACAAAAAATTATAAAAATTCTCAAAGTCTCGTCACAGTATTAGATTTCCAAAATTCTACTGTCCAGTTTTATGACCTTTCATCGAATAAAAATTCATAACTTTTAGTACAGACCTCAAAATCAGTCACCGTTTTTTTAAAAATAAACTAGACTCAATTTACAGTTCGCACATATAAAATTCATCATTTAAATCAATATGTAGAATTTATAGTGATTTTTCAAACTTACTGCCCAGTGCAGAATTTTAATACTGTTTTACCTATTTCAATTATGAGACTACAAAACTATTTCTAAAACATTATAAATTACCTATTAACATTACTAAATCATATTTCAACTATAAACATCACTAGAGCTTGGTTTACACAAAATACAAGAGTTTAACTTTATACAAGCCAGTAATCAAAATACCATATAGGATGTCAAAATGATACTATGATAACATGTAGTATGTGCTCGTCCGCAAAACACTCTGAGCTACTGCTGCTTACCACCGTATCGTAACATCCTACGTGTGTACAAACAAATCACACATGCTAAGTATAACTTAGTGAGGCATTATAAGTAGTCATAAAACTAAATAATGAAATAAATGAGAACATGGTTAAGCAAGTTCACATCAAATCTTTCTTATAATTTAAAACCATCATACATAAGAAATGGTGAATTTCATATACGTCAACTTTATAATTAGCCCAAGAATTGTATAAAGAGAAACTGAAGTATGCAAGGTCGGTACTCCTTGAGTACTAGTCACCGAAGTGACGATAACCTGTAGACACATAAAGTGCCGAAAACATATAAACACATAAGGTGTCGGTAAACATATAGATCCGAAGATCGGTGTGTAGCTACACGCAGTCCTTGACTGCTAGACCTCTAATGGCATGCCACTATACTGTAACTCTCTCTATCATAACTTGGGCAATAAATCCATATCATTAACTTGTAAATTATCATTTTGCAAATGATTCATGTATCACCATTATTCATAATAACAACTTGCCATAATAAAGTATAATAGGGAAGTTCATACCCTATCATGTACTAACCTTTTTCCTTTGCCTGTAAATCATCATATAACTTATACAAAAACTATGTTATCATTTCAACAAAATCAAATAAGTAGAATTATTAAAAGTCTACTAAAATACATTTCAAAACATATAAATGCACTCACCTTATATGCCTTACTAATTACTTGTACCAAAATATGTTTACTCCGGAACTTTCTCTTTATCTTTCAACTTGTTTCGATCTCGAACTTGTTCAGCTGCTTGTAATCATCCATCCATAACACATACAATTAAATGTATATGTTAGATTATCAATTCACTAAGTACATTAATAGGAGAAAAATTCATAAATAAAATTCCTTTAATGTACTAATAACATATCAATACTTTCTTTAATTCAATCCACCCTTCCACCTCATAACTTCCTAGAAATTCTCATTCATTTCACTTATACTCAATCACCTCACTTTTGAATTTTCACAATTCAATCCCATGTTCAACAATACAAACATTAAAATAAAGCTTAGGTGATAACAATCAACCTAAATACTTTAAATTAACATTTCACAAAAATTCCCTCAATAATTTAGGTAATTGACGAAATGGTCCATAACACTTCAACATGGGATTTTTGCTTAAAACAACACTTTAAAGCATATAAAATTCGTAATTCTTCATAACCAACATTAAAATAAATTCCTACACTTCAACCCTTAATTTTCCATAATCATTTTATTCTAAAAAGTATAGGTGAAATGACTAAATTGCCATTAATGAAATAACATATATACAAAAATGTCATTCCATCACCTATCCAAAATACTAAATAGAATCGAATCTAAATTGATTAAAAACGATTCAAAACCATAGTTTCATATTTCTCAGGTCTTCTTAAGACTCCCTTTAAAATTTTACAACATCCCGAGCTCATACGATTACCCGAATTCCATTTTAAACTTCAACTATAATTTCCCAATAATAGAAACATCAGATCAAACCATAATTTTTATATTCGATCCACACCCTTAGGTGATGTACTTATTTATAAAATAAAAATAATTATTGGGAAAATTATTGTTGCATGTAATAAGTGCTACGCAATTGGGCAAGTATACACGTCGCAAGTAATAAAGTGATATGAGTATCGAGTATCGTCTCCACAGGGATTGGTTTGGGCCACTTTGCTTAAGTTACTGCGTTGGAAAAGAAAAACACAAGTAGGTGATTGTTGGAATTATAACTAATGAGTAAACTAAGAGCAATAAACTAAAAGAATAGATGAAATCAAAAGAGATGGAATAGGCCAGGTTATCATGAGTTGTGGAGTGATAGCCGATTAGATCGTCTTGGTAAAAGAGTGCAAGGGCAACTCAGTTGCCGTGGCAACTTGCACAGCGGGGTTGCCTTGGCAACTAATCGATGGTTGCCTGGGGGACTAGCTGGGCAACTACTTGGGCGTCTGGGTAGCAACTTCAAGGTTCGATAGAGCGTTCTTCAATGGTTTCTTCTTATCCCTAAGTCGAAACTCTAGCTACTTGTGCATGCCTTGATAATATATCCATGCGTGAATCAAGGGTGAACACCAACCAATCTTGCGCTCCTCTTAGCCATTGAAATCCTTAGCTTATTCCTAAGCCGGATTAATATTCACCATCAATAGATTAAATAAAGACTATACTCATTCGTTTATTGAATCTAACTCTCTCGATATTAGATAAATAGATGAAGTTACAAGATCCTCTCCCAATTCACCCGCAAACAAGAATAAGAACCAAGAATGAGTAAACCTTGAATTGAAAGTGCAAACTCTTATTACCTAAACAAAATCCAATTGTTTCTCAACCAAAAAAACACAATAACCCCAACCAATCAAGTTAGTTCATGGTTGGGTTCAAAATATATACAAGAATAATCCTCAAACCATGAATCTAATGGAAGCAAAGAAGAAGAAGAAGAAATCGAACTCTCTCTCTCTTGTTATGTTGTCGAAATCTCTCCCTTCTTGCCCCTTTGGAGTTGTCGAAATTTCTCTCCTCTTTTTGCCTTGATCTTTGACGGCTTGGTCCTTTAAATAGGAGATGGCTAGGTCAAAATCCTTATTGAGGAGAAAGTTAAGTTGGAATTAAATTATCTTTAAAGAATATAATTTTTTATTATATTTAAATTCTTTCTAGAACTTCTCCTATCTTCTTGGGATTTAATTTCTCTTTAACCTCTTCATGGAAATCAAACTCCTTTGGGATTTAACTTTGCTCCACGTCATCTTGGGCTTATCTAGTCATCAATTTTGACTACCATATCATCTTATTCCTTGTCGAAAATTGCCTTGGCAACTAGCTCGGCATCTCCTTCATGCATTGCCTTGGCAACTAGCTCGGCATCTCCTTTATGCATTGCCTTGGCAACTAGCTCGGCATCTCCTTCATGTATTGCCTTGGCAACTGGTTTCAGCCTTGTTTAGGCAAGTGATACTGCACACACACACAAAAACACACCAAAGCAACATCTTTTTCCACAAAAATCACCAAGTTATGTAATCAAGCTCAATGGTGGAAAGAAACATGAATTAATGCATGAATGACTAATTATGCAACTAATATGAGCTTAAGTCTAACAATAATATGAGTAAAAAGGGTAATAAAAATAGTACTTTTGAACACTTATCACACCCCCAAACTCGAACTATTGCTTGTTCTCAAGCAATGCAAACTAACAATTACCTACCAAGACTTTAATCATCAAAGACATACTTCAAACTTGAATTCAAACCTCGGAACCGTGGCACAAAGTATGATCACCTTTTAATTTTTCGGATAGCAAAAAAATTACCCGGAACCAAACTATAATGCTCGTGACAATGTGTGTGCGTAGTTGTGTACAAGTTGATTTTCAAGATTCTATGTGAACAATAGGCTTTTATCAATTTAATTACCGAGGCATTTATTTTTATTTTCACTAGAGCCAATTTCGGGCACCTCTAGCAAAGTAAGTAATTTCTCATTTTATTTTAGTCGGCTAGAGCCAATTTCGGGCACCTCTAGCGATTCTTTAATGTGCATTAACTACTAGAGCCAGTTTCGGGCACCTCTAGTAAGAAATTAACTTTTAATTTTCAAATTTACCCAAATTTTAAGCAACCTAAGTTCACTAAGTTTCTTTCAATCAACAAGCCACAACCGTGTAAAAAAATCAGCATCATAGTAAAATTCTAAGTTCTTTTCATACAATCCTAAAATTAAAGGTTCTTTCAATTAAGTGCAGTGGCAAAAATTCATCATTGGATATTCAACAAGTCTTAAGCAATTAAATCCAATTAAAGGCATGACAAGTAACATATGCAACCTATATGTGATTGCTAAAGATGAATGCAACTAAACATGAAACTAACTAGAAACCAACACCCCCCAAACTCGAGAGAAGCATTGTCCTCAATGCATGTAAAAGTGAAACAAAATTTAATAGAAACTAAATGAAATGAGTTAGTCGGAGAGGTCGTCACCTCGAGTGATAAGTTTCCTTCGTACCGTTTGCTTGATTCATTTTCCGGTCAGTGGTTGAATGCTTGTGGCTGGTACTGTGTGAATAGCATTGCTTTGATTTGATCCATGTTTGCCGATGCAGGTTCACTTGCCTGGGCATCAGTAGTTGCCAAAGCCATTGTTGTTGCCTGGGCATCGCCAATTTCTGTGTCGTGGCTACTGCTGAGGTAGTTGCAGGGGCATCCTCTGTTGCGGTTGACGTGGCGAGTAGTCGGCAGTGAATTTCCTTAGCATGGTGGTTGTGAGTCTTGTTGTGAAAAAGAAAAGAAAACAAAGAAAACCTGGAAACTAAAGATAATGAAGAAAAATGAAATAAAATATCTCTTAAAAATAAAAATGAAAATAAAAAAAGAAAATATTGAAAGGAGAGCATGCTCATGCATCTCCTAAGGTGACCACTTCTTTGTTACGTTCCACATGGGCACCGTTGTAGTGCTTCAATCTTTGTCTGTTAATTTTGAATTCATGTTCGTCAGTGATGGACTTGATTATCACGACACCATGGGAGAATGGTTTGACAACTTCGAATGGTCCCGACCATCTTGATTTCAGCTTTCCCGGGAAAAGTTTTAGCCGAGAATTGAATAAGAGAACTAGTTGCCCTAGCATGAATTGTCGCGGTAATAGTTTCTTGTCATGTCATTGCTTTGTTTTCTCCTTGTAGATTCGTGCATTATTATAGGAGAGTGCACAGAATTCTTCTATCTCGTTGATGTCCAACAAACGCTTTTGTCCGACACTTTCCCAATCTATATTCACGATCTTGATTGCCCAATATGCCTTGTGTTTGATTTCCACCGGTAGATGGCATGTTTTGCCATAGAAAAGTCGGAAGGGGGCATACCTAAGGGTGTTTTGAATGCAGTGTGATATGCCCAAAGTGCGTCATCTAGTCTTACTGGCCAATCCTTCCTAGAAGGATTTACAACTTTCTCGAGTATACCCTTCAATTCCCAGTTGGAAATTTTTGCTTGCCCATTAGTTTGTGGGTGATATTGCCCGTGCTCTGGCAACGATCACATTGCTTGTAAAACTCTTGGGCATCTTTG
This sequence comes from Hibiscus mutabilis, assembly GCA_019671005.1. Classification (NCBI taxonomy): domain Eukaryota; kingdom Viridiplantae; phylum Streptophyta; class Magnoliopsida; order Malvales; family Malvaceae; genus Hibiscus; species Hibiscus mutabilis. The sequence goes on along the minus strand of CM033739.1, from coordinate 5,856,514 downwards.
TACAGTGTTGGCCAATACAAACCATATTGCAAAACTTTGGCCGCGGTACGAGTTCCTCCAAAATGTCCTCCATAGGGTGAAGATTGGCATTGCCGGAGTACATTTTGCTGCTCTTCTTCAGGGACACATCGGCGTATGACCTGATCTGCACATTATTTAAATAAAAGAAGCTTGTCCCAAAAACAATGTTTAGCATCATAGAGGAACGACTTCTTTCCTTGGTAAGTAAGGCCATAAGGTAAAATACCACAAAAAATGAAATTAACTAAATCCCCGTACCAGGGTATTGCCGAGGCATGTACTGCCGTGGCGACTGCTCCCTAGATTGTCGAGGCGTATGTGTCTAGAGTTGCCGAGGCATACGCGTCCATGGTTACCGAGGCGTGCGTATCAGTGGTTGTCGAGGCATGCACGTCTGGAGTTGCCGAGGCGTGCGCATCAAGAGCTGTTGCGGCATCAAGGGTTGCTGAGGCATGCGCATCCATGGTTTCCGAGGCGTGCGCGTTAAGAGCTGCTGCGGCGTCGAGGGTTGTTGAGGCATGCGCATCCATGGTTGCCAAGGCATGCGCGTCAAGAGCTGCTGCGGCATCGAGGGTTGTCGAGGCATTCATATCCATGGTTGCCGATACATGCGCGTCAAGAGCTGCTGCGGCATCGAGGGTTACCGAGGCGTGCGCATCAAGAGCTGCTGTGGCGTCGAGGGTTGCCGAGGCGTGCGCGTCTATGGTTGCCGAGGTAACTAAAAGTTGCTCATCCGGGAATGCATCACATATCTCTAAATCCGCATCCTCCTCCCTGTGCGTTGGCCTAGGACTGCTCCTACCACGAAATCACTTGCATCACACATGAGCTCAAAAGGTAGCGCCCAATCTGGTGGAACGACAATGGGTGCCGAGGCAAGCTTTTCCTTTAGGGTTTCGAATGCTTGGGCGTAAGAATCCTCAAAATTAAAGACTTTATCCTTTGATCAAACTTGGTAGGGGTAATCTCTCGATCATGTCCACCTTGGCTTTGTCTACTTCAATTCCCTTGGCTGAAATCTTGTGGCCGAGCACTATTCCTTCATCTACCATAAGATGGCACTTCTCCCAATAAAGGACTAAATTGGTTTCTAAATTGCCGAGGCAACTGTCGAAGTCATTACCAAAAATGGAAAAAAATTATCCATGAAGATCTCAAGGAAGTCTTCGGCCATGTCTGAAAAGAGTGACATCATGCATCTTCTAATGTTACTGCATATCTGAGAAAACTTGATGATGGTCGTTTTCGATACTTCTTATAGTCCATCCGCACCCTCCATCGGGTGACAATATTGCCCAAAAAGAGTTGGGCCAATGTGCTCGCAGCTACTCCCTTTTGCGTTAGCATGGTGGAGGCGTCTTTCTTTCGTGTTCCCTTGTAGTCCATGCATGTCCTCCACCTTGCTACTATTCCTGAAGGCACAAATACATTAATAGGAAAAATTATATCAACATCCAACCATTTAATTACCTCATTCTCGTTGGGCTCCATCATGGTTGGATGTAGCCTTCGTTGTTGTGGCAATTGCTGCTCTAGCCAATTGCTGTGGCAATTAGTTGCCAAAATTTGTCGTAAGTCAAGGGAAGAACCAATTTTCTGAAAAGCTTTACGAATCCAAACACCTTTTTCTTTTAACCTCTCAAACATCTCCATCAATAGAGATTTTGATGGCTCCAAATCTACCAACATCGGTTCCTCAAGACATACCTGCAATGGACGAGGTAAGTTTTTAAAGAATTCGAAAGGTTCAACCATTACCTGCTCATATTCCATTGGCAAAGTATTATCATCTCGTTGATCTTCCATGTGGTCGTGTAATTTCCGTGGCAATTGTAGATGAGAGAAATCTACGAATTCTTGCTTCAACATCAATGTTGTAACCTTCTGGGCATCATGCTCCTCAGAATTTGTTGTAGTATTGTTGTTCTCAGCTTCATTTAGTGTTGTCGCGGCATTGCTCTGTTCAGGCTCCTCAATCATTGCTGAGGCCATTTGTTGTTCAGGCTCATCATGTGTTGGGCAGTCTCTCTCATTGGCATACTCTCGACTTTGAGATTTTAGTTGTTCCTCACACATCAGAGAGCTTTCCTTGTATTGTTCCTTGTCCTCTAGCCTTGGGACTTTAGTATCCCTATGAATGAATTGTTGGTGCATGTTATCCAAGGTTGCATCCCACTGAGCTATCCTCGTATCCATGGACTTTGATAGCTCTCGAATATCTTCAATTGATCCGTCAAGTCTAGCCAAGGAAGCTAGCAATGTTTCCTCCAAGGAATTGGAATGCTCTTGAAAAGGACTACATTGCCATGGCATATCTATTGCTGCGGAAAAATTGTTATGGTAAAAAAAAATTTAAGCTTTTTGACCATAGCATGAAGAATTTTGCCGCTGGTTCCCTCTATGGTCCTCCATGTAGTCATATGCACCGAAAATGTGAGGGCAATTTTCAAACACATGATGTTCTCCACACATAGCACAAGATTTTTCCACGGTATAGGCAATCATCAAATGGTGTAAGAAACTCTTGATTGGATTGATTCATATCTTCCAACATCAACTCTCAAATAGATCGACTTTTATTTCCCGACATGTTGATGTCCCTTAACTTGTAGCGCACCTAATTTTTTTTATAAAACAAACAAAAAGAAAAGTTAGTAAAACTAAGAAAAAAATGCAATAACAAAAACAACTAACACCAATTGCCAATCCCCGGCAACGGCGCCAAAAACTTGTTGCGTGTAATAAGTGCTACGCAATTGTGCAAGTATACACGTCGTAAGTAATAAAGTGATATGAGTATCGAGTATCGTCTCCACAGGGATTGGTTTGGGCCACTTTGCTTAAGTTACTGCGTTGGAAAATAAAAACACAAGTAGGTGATTGTTGGAATTATAACTAATGAGTAAACTAAGAGCAATAAACTAAAAGAATATATGAAATCAAAAGAGATGGAATAGACCAGGTTATCGTGAGTCGTGGAGTGATAGCCGATTGGATCGTCTTGGTAAAAGAGTGCAAGGGCAACTCAGTTGCCGTGGCAACTTGCACAGCGGGGTTGCCGTGGCAACTTGCACAGCGGGGTTGCCTTGGCAACTAATCGATGGTTGCTTGGGCGACTAGCTAGGCAACTACTTGGGCGTCTGGGCGGCAACTTCAAGGTTCGGCAGAGCATTCTTCAATGGTTTCTTCTTATCCCTAAGTCGAAACTCTAGCTACTTGTGCATGCCTTGATAATACATCCCTGCGTGAATCAAGGGTGGACAACAACCAATCTTGCGCTCCTCTTAGCCGTTGAAATCCTTAGCTTATTCCTAAGCCGGATTAATCTTCACCATCAATAGATTGAATAAAGACCATACTCATTCGTTTCTTGAATCTAACTCTCCCGATATTAGATAAATAGATGAAGTTATGAGATCCTCTCCCAATTCACTCGCAAACAAGAATAAGAACCAAGAATGAGTAAACCTTGAATTGAAAGTGCAAACTCTTATTACCTAAACAAAATCCAATTGTTTCTCAACCACAAAAACACAATAACCCCAACCAATCAAATTAGTTCATGGTTGGGTTCAAAAGATATACAAAGAATAATCCCCAAACCATGAATCTAATGGAAGCAAAGAAAAAGAAGAAGAAGAAATCAAACTCTCTCCCCCTTGCTCTCTTATCGAAAACTCTCTCTTCTTACCCCTTTGGAGTTGTCAAAATTTCTCTCCTCTTTTTGCCTTGATCTTTGACGGCTTGGTCCTTTAAATAGGAGATGGCTAGGCCAAAATCCTTATTGAGGAGGAAGTTAAGTTGGAATTAAATTATCTTTAAAGAATATAATTCTTTATTATATTTAAATTCCTTCTAGAACTTCTCCTATCTTCTTGGGATTTGATTTCTCTTTAACCTCTTCATGGAAATCAAACTCCTTTGGGATTTAACTTTGCTCCACATCATCTTGGGCTTATCTAGTCATCAATTTTGACTACCATATCATCTTATTCCTTGTCGAAAATTGCCTTGGCAACTAGCTCGGCATCTCCTTCATGCATTGCTTTGGCAACTAGCTCGGCATCTCCTTCATGCATTACCTTGGCAACTAGCTCGGCATCTCTTTCATGTATTGCCTTGGCAACTGGTTCCAGCCTTGTTTAGTCAAGTGATTCTGCACACACAAAAACACACCAAAGCATCATCTTTTTCCACAAAAATCACCAAGTTATGTAATCAAGCTCAACGGTGGAAAGAAACATGAATTAATGCATGAATGACTAATTATGCAACTAATATGAGCATAAGTATAACAATAATATGAGTAAAAAGGGTAATAAAAATAGTACTTTCGAACACTTATCAATTACCATGTTGGTCCTTGAACTTTTCTCAACTTTTCACTTTAGCCACTAAACTTTAAAATATTACGTTTTAGTCACTGAACTAAAACCACCAACTTTCAATTCTTCACTATTTGGTCACTAATCAACTATTGGGGTATTACAAAGGGTTAGCACCCCATAACGCCCGTAAAAACAATACTCATTTGGTCACTCATATTTTCTAAAAATATTTTGTGTTTATACATGCATAACCATATTTAAACCTAATATCTACATGTTTTACTGTTTAAAATTTCTTTTTAATTAAAATTAATTTAAATGAGGTAATATTTATTAGAGTGATATATTCAAGTTACTTGGGAATCTAAACTAACCTTAGTTAATACCTATTTAAAGCCTAGTTAACTAACAAATCTAAAGTGTGAATTGTTGGATTAATTAGAGTTTAACCTAGGTAACTAATTTATTATGGGAACAAATTAATTAAAGTAAAGCAATTTTTCATTAATCTTAAGAATCCTAGACTAGGGATGTAGTTGTTTAACCTAAAAGATCCTAATTAAAGGCTCTAATCCTAGAATAAATGGCAAAAAAGATTAACTAAATTTAAATAAATAGATATATGCAGACAAATAAAAAAACAAACTAATGATAGAAATAAATAGAAAGGAAAATTAAAGAACATAATTGAAAAGAAAAAGGATGAGATTGAGAAAAAGGAAAGTGCAGGTGCCGCGGCGAAAGATCCAACAAAGAAAGGAGCGAGTCGTGGTTCGAATCTGGATCACCAAACGCTCAATGTGAAATCCTTTTTTAGAATACTCCCGTGTTCTTCGCCCAAAAGCCCATTTAGATCTTATTCAACACTAAAACTATTATCCAACATGTTTTTTAGATTGAATTCCAGAAAAAATCCCAATAATACTTCCCATAACCAAGCGTTCTTCATTCTAATCTAAACCCAAGTTTGATAGAACTTTCCCCGTTACACCCGCTCTTACCTACCCATACTCGAACCAAATCATGCCCGTGGTACCGGCAATTTCGGACGTGAGCTGCGATGGTGGTGCATAGCGATCCCTGCAGCGGAGGATGGCAATGACCTTTTTCCTTACACCTTTATTTCGAACATAAAAAAAACCAAAAGAAAAAAACTAAACGATATACCTCAAAGAAGGCTTCAAACTTTTATTGCTCAGAATTTCAAGATACAACTTCCTTGTATATGCTTGTGTTTTTTTCTATGAATCGGTGTGTTAGAAAGGTGAATTACAAGGGAAAAATCCGCGAATTTTTCCCAAAATACAAAACCCTATAATCCTTAGGATTTTCCTGAGTTATTTTTTTGATTTTTTTGCCTTTTTTATCTTGACTTGGTCTGATATCTTTTTTTATCCTCTTGATCTTACTTGGAGAACACATCGGATGAGTGAGGTGCAAGCATAGGGTTTGGTGGCGGCGGCAAAGGCGTGCAACGACAGCGTGCTCGATCGGGGCTAGGATTTTGGTCGATTTGGGCCTTTGTACACGAACCCCTTTTTATTTTCATGGACTCTATATATTTTTTAGATTTTAAATGGACTCTAATGTATTTACAATCGTATATTTACAAATTTAAAAGATCGAATAAAATTAGTGACTACAGTGGAGAAATACAATGAGATCATTGAGCCGTCATCGCGTTGAGAATCTTGACGTCGTGATGGCTGATGGAAAGAAAGAGACTGGAACCAGAGCTTTTTACAAACGATTTTCCACTGATAAAAAGAGAAAACCTTGACCACCACCGAAAGAAACCAAAAAGACCGTCCTCCCATGGATGCAAGATAGACCGACGAAGCCATTGAGGGAAAACAATTAGTTAAATAGTTTTGGTTTGTAATTGTCAGATCGTTTAATCAAGGAATAAATTAGTTTATTTTCACTAAGAGAATAAATTATCCGATCGAAATGGTCCTCAAAATTGACTTCACTTATTTGAGTCGGGTCTTTTTCGATTGTAAGAATGTTGGAGAATTAAATCATTGAAGTTGTTCTGTTGGAGTTATTCATTCAACAAGATTTAATTGTCGAGTTGTTCCGCAATTAATTTACATTTAAAGAAAGATTAGTTATTTAAAGTCGTTTCTTGATTGGAGTGACTAAATTAAAAAGTTTTAAACTTCAATGAGTAAAACAAGAAAGAAAAAGTTGAGTGGTGAACAATGTAATTTACCCAAACTAATATACGGACCATTGAACTATTCAGTTCCTTCTCAAACCGGTCCGGTCAAGATTTTTGAAATTCATGCACGGGTATTTTGTTAAGGCTTAATGGTAAAAAAAAGTGCTCAAACTATATATTTTTAGATATGGGTTTAAAGTATTTTTCTGTCGAAGTAGGCGCCTAACGTTTTCATCGTTACCATTTTAAGTAGAGGTGTTCATGGTCGGTTAACCATACCGCTTAGCCTAAACGGCCAGTTAACCGTTATAGCAGTTATTGAATTTAGCTAACCATAACCTAACCGTTAGGAATCGGTTAACCTCTAACAGTAAACCATTAAAATATGGGTAACAGATGGTTTGATTACAGGTTAACCTGTAATCTATTACAATTTTTTTCACATGTTCGCTACTTCTTTTGAGAATAATAAAACTATATTTTCGATAAATATTATATTAAAATATTCATAAAAATACTTAAATAGAGATTCTAAACACTAAGTCCATACTTAATTAAAAAAAGTACATACATACTACAAAGTTTCAACACAACACAAAATACGTTTCTTACTTAGTTTAAAATTCCAAGTTTTATCAGAGTTCAACACATAGCAATACACCATCAAAGTTTTAAAGAAAAAAAATTAACTAACATAAAACAAACATAAGGTAAATGAAACTTCCATGAGTTGGTATAAAAAACCATAAAAGTCAACTCTATGACCAAATCACTCAAGGTCTTCGCCGACTTTCTATAAAATGAAATATGACTCATCAATCATAATTGCTTTGTTGATTAAGTGCTAAGTCCTTTAATCCTATATTTAAAAATACAAAACAAGTTAGTACAAGGAATATAATGTAATATTAGCAAATCGAAGATAATTATGAATTATATTACAAAATAGGGTTTAGAAATTAGAAAATGGGTTGTGAGCTGAACTTTTAGTTGAAGGTATTTTATTTTTAATATATATATATATATTTAATAACGGTTAACCTACAGATTAACCATTTGTCAAAATTCGTAACCGTAATTATAACCATTAACCATCATTTTTAGCGGTTCGATTAACCGAAACCGTTTAGTCTTGACGGCAGGGATTTGAATCTCATTCGTGACCGCGTTTTTGATTGCGTCATGGTTATCACGGTCACGGACATAACGGAGGCTATTGCGGTCACTGCGGGTGTCGCAGTCGTGAATTTTTTTAAAACTTGCACAACTTAATGTGAAACATATTAATTACAATTATAATTATAACACGGCAATTTTAATGATTTTTAGAGCATTTTTAACACTTATGAACTCTTATTAATATGAATTAGAAAGTGAAAGTGATTTTGTTTAAAGAATTCTAGATTGTATTGTGATTTTGTTTAGTTTAGTTTGGATAATAAAATCATATGAATATGTCTAAATAAACAATGTGCACCAATAAAAGGACTAAACATGTGAATAAACCTAAACAAAAAATAAAAAATATTAGTATAATAAAAAAATTAATAATATTATTAAATAATAAAAATTAAATAAAAAATAAACATATTATAAAAAATTAACTAATTATAATATTATTAATAAACAATTATACCACATTAAATATAAGTCTTCATTCTCATTTATTTGATTTTCTTTTCCAATACTTATATTCAATATATACTCTTATTTTATTATTAAGTAAAAGGAAAATAAAATTAATATAATGTTTAAGGACTAGATTGAACAAACAATCAAATCTTTAAGGACTTAATTGAGATAATATAGAAATTTAAAGGCTTAATCAAGAAGTTTTGAAAGTTTAAGGGATCAATTTGAATACGAGTTAAAGTATTGAGGCCAAATCCAGAACTTTTAAAAGTTCAATGTCACACCATATGATTTACCTAATTTTCCCAAAATTTTATACGCCTATTCTTCTTCTTCCTCGCCGCGCCATGCTCTGTTTCAGTCTCTATTTTCATTTTCTTTAGTGAATATTGGATATAATGGTCTGTTATCGCCGTTTTTTACTGTTACAGCAGTGATTGTGGCCGCAATCTATCGTAATAGGTGTGAATCAGATTATCACCATGATTTTTGCCAAAAAGGGTTTCGGCCAACGGCGATACCGCAATATACTAGCCGTGATCTCGGTATCGTTCTGAGATTTAAATCCCTACTTGACAGTTCAGTTAATTAACCTATAAAATGTAACGATTATATCGGTTAATGATTACGGTTAATTATGCACACCCTTAATTTTAAGTATTTTGTTGAAAACGGCCGTTTAAAATTTTTTGTTAGCCAATAGAAACACAACATGTGGCATGGTTTATTTTATTTAAAAGAATTCAGAATTTTAAAAATATCCTAAAATTCTCAAAATTTCTAAAATAGTTTCCATATCCCTAAGTCTTAAATCATGATTCCAGCCGTTGTTGCTGCAAATCATCGACGGTGTGCTTACCACTTCCATCACTAGACCTCTACTGTCATTTCTTCCATCCTTCCATCGTCGAAAGTCAACGGCCGATGTACCTAATGACGAGAGGAGAAAAAAAGAAATAATAGATGGTAAACGACAATCGATCATATGATGAATATCATGAGCGTCTTGCAGTGAAAGGATGAACCTTTATTCTGCCGCCGATAGTGTATTAAAGGCGACGATAATGATCGAATTTGGGGATCTAGAGATTTTGGGTTATTTTGTGAATTGTGCCTAAAATATTTTTCTGCCGAAGTAGGAGTCTAACGTTTTCATCGTTACCATTTTAAGTATCTTGTAATGACCGTTTAAAAAATTTCGTAGCCAATAAAAAATGACTTGCGGCATGCTTTATTTTATTTATTTATTTAAAAATTCAAAATTTTAAAAGTATCCTAAAATTGTCAAAAAGTTCCAAAATAGTTCTCATATCTCTAAGTCTTAAATCTTGATTCTTGGTGTTGTTGTAACGACCCGAACTTCAGGTTAGCGAATCGGGTCTCGAACCCGGTATTGGGTCTTTATTTTGGAAGCCTAGTTAAAAATTTTAAGTTGGGCCCATTACATTGGTAGGGAAGGTTTGAATTTTAAAAGGACGAGGATAGGAGGAAAAAGGGAGAGAGATGATGTAGGAGAGAAAAAGTAAATGGGAGAGAGAAAATGGAAAAAGGGGAATAAAGTAAAGGGAGAGTTTTAAACTCCGATCTACGGAGATCAGACCGTTCGTTGTCGACGCCTCCACTGTTAGTGTGTTTATCTCGTCGAGATGAGTTTGTCGATACTAGAGGCGTCACTGTTGGAGGGGTGAGAGAAAAAAGTTTTAGTTTTGTTGAGTTAAGGGGGTTAGAGTGCTCAAAATAGAAAATTGAGGCCATCATCGTATTCACCAGCATCGAGAAAGTCAAAATAGTGCCTTGCATCTATCGTCTGGCCACTAGAAGCAGCCGCAAGCACCGCCGCTTGCACATGGGCGACCTTCAGCCTCGGGTGAGGCAGCTGTCTCTCGAGTCCAGTTGTTGGGCCAGGCGTCTGAGCTGGTCTACATGTGAGTCGAGCCGCGCCACTGAGCCTCCAGTCGAGCTGAGCCGCACCATCGAGCCGTCCATCAAGTTGAGATGAGCTGTCGTCGAGCAACTATTGGCCGTCGTCGAGCCGACGTTAACCGGCCTGAGGGTTTCTCGATGTTCTGAGTCCATTGAAGAATTTTGTTTCTCCAGATTCAAACTCGGTAAGCTGTTTTTACATATTTTATCCCCTAAAGTTGTCCGATAATGTAAAATGGCTCATGTAATCATATTTGTTTTATCCAAGGAATTTGTGGACTCGAATATTGAATTTAAAGAGACGGTTGATGAGCTCGATCAAGGATTTATCGCTTTGTCTTAAGGTTAGTACACCTCAAACTCCTATTACTTCATGAGCATCATAAATGTGATTGTTTTGCGTGTTAGTATCTGCAAAATTGGTAGACGATTAATAAACATGTTTTGAGACCAGTATTATGGGACTTGGTAAATATTGAGATGCCTGATGAGCTTGAGAATATTCGAGATTATTATGAGGTTTAGAGACCGTGTAGGGTCGTTTGAATGTTCATATAATTATCTGATTGGTTGATTTACATGTTGTGTTGCTCGAGTACTTAAAATGTGAATTGGCATGTTCAATGAAAATTATACTAAAAAGACTGATAATCGGTAATATTCAAATAAATGATCGCAAAGTTGATAATTAATATTAATTGATTAAATACGTTAGTAAACAAACCCTAATAATTTTTATAAGCTTTAGGGATCGGATAGAGCGTGGTAATATCGTAATTCGAGGAAATTGTGCAAACTCGTGAATATGATATTGGTACGAACTTTAGTCATACCGGTACGCAATTTGGGGATTGTATCGGTACGGGTCGGCCCGTACCGGTACTTGTGGAAATTAAAGCTTTCCAATGAGCAGTTTTAGTATCGGTACGCGTGTGAGTACTGATACCCGAGGGTACCGTGTCGGTACTCGTATACGAGTACCGGCACCTGATACGGAAAATAATATATTAAAGCAATTTAAGGATGGAAATTGATGTGAATATTAATAATTAAATTATGCCTTGAATAATGAGATAACATGGATTAATGGAGACAATGAATGAGGTTAATTATATACTTCTCCATAATGTGTTAACAGCTTGGTAATGTAAAATAAATGATGTGATGATGATTAGCAACAATAGGGCGATCCTTGGGATCGCATTGCGTGCATGTCAGGTATGCATTTTATTGGTTGAGTCTTCTTGATTGATGGGATTCAGATACCCAGAGAAAGAGTGTTGCAACACCATGGTTAAAGATGCCGAATGTACGCTCATGAAGATGTGTGGCATTCAAAGATACTCGACGAGATATTCTGAGCATGGGTGTACGTTCCTAAAACTGTGTGGCACTAGGTCTCACCCAAAGAGTGTACATTCTCGAAGCTGTGTGGCACCGGGTCTCACTCAGAGTGTATGTTTCTGAAGCTGTGTTGTAATCACTAATTTTGTCTGGGTTTTTGTTATTATATACATTCGAATATTATTATTAGTTTATTTTTAGTTTTATTATTATATGTATTATAGTTATTTTTAGTTATATTATTATCTTTAATATGCTCAATTATTTTAAAATGTGTATATTTATATGCTTATTATGTATGTTTATATGTGTGAATTTATGTGTATTAATGTTTGTATGTATTTAAATATATGTATGAACGCACAATGTGTGGATGCATGTACTACATCTATGTTTATTATTGTTAAAGTATTAATATTATTATTAATTATTATTATCGGTAATATATCATTATTATTATTATATATATATAAAAGATTTGAAATAATAAAATCAGCCCATTTACAAAATTTAATACAACCCATATTTGATACAACTGGCCCATTTGGCCCAAATACCTAAACCCTAAAACATATCTAATAAATGAAACCCTAATATCTTATTATCTTTTTTTTGCGCATCCAACTGGGAGCCGTTAGATCAGATCCAGATCCAACGGCCAAGACCAATCCAAAAGGCTCCTCATCTGCCACGTATGATGCATGCGAGGACCATTGTTGCACGTGCGAGACCGTCCGCACCCCCACATGCCACGTGTCACAATTATGCGCTGCCTTTCTTTCTCAAGATCACATCGGGGCGTCCATCTTTGAGGAATCTTGTTCGTTAGATCAAATCTGATCTAACGGCCCATATTAGATCTAGCCATGATAACTCTTCACCAGCTCCACCACGTGGCTGTATCATCAGAGTTCCCGTTGCCGACGTACCTCCTCACCGTCCCAACCACCGGACGTGTGCAAATACAATAAAAAAACAAGATATCAGATTAAAGCATGGGTTTTTCATATTTCAAATCCAGTCAATTCAGCATCAACAGTGTAGATTAGGTTTTTTTATTATTTTTATTTTGCATGTAAGATCTGGTATAAAGCCGGTTGAAAATCAGTGTAATCCATCATTTATCATCAATAAAAAAAACAAAAAACCCTCAAGTTTCAGAGGTAAAAAAATCCAATATTTTCTTTTTTCAATTCAAATAAAAAATAAATAACAAAATAATAAAAATGAGGTTTAAGGGTTATACCTGAGGGGTCTTGAGGCCGTCGTTGTCTCGGACGGCCGAGGGAGGCGCGCCGATGAATGGCACCGCTTCATATTCCCTCTTCAGCTTCTTAATCTAGGGCTTTTTTATTGCTTTTTGATTTTGGCCAGGTTTTAACAAAAAAGTGGAGGAGGATTAAAAAATGGTTTTTTTCAATAAAAAAAGGATTTCTAGGTTTTTCCAGATTCTGGAGTCGGTGTACGGCGACGCTCGGCCGGAATCAGGAGAATCCATGGCGGCTCGGATGAACACCGGTAGCTTTAAAACTAAAAAATCTAGAGGTTTTTTGTTTTAAAAACGGATGAAATGAAATTTAAAAAAAAGATTGTTATTTATACCGAGCTGTTATAAAAAATGATTAATTAGGATTTTTAAATCCCTCCGCCCCTCTTTTTCTTGCTCTGTATTCCCTCTGATTTTTCATTTGTTTCGTTTCAGTCACCATTTCTAAATCAGCTTTGTTTTCCTTTTAATTCAGCTCGAAACTTTTGCTTTTGTTTCAATTTGACACGGGAACGAATGGTTAAATTCCCCTTTGAATCCCTGCTTTTGGGGTTATATTTAATTTGGTATTTATTATTCTTTTTGTTTATTTAATTTGTACTCTAGATGTTCTCCTTTATTTAATTTTAGTCCATAAATATTCTATATATTATATGTATGTTATAATATATATATATTTACGTGTGTTGATTTTACACATTTTATTTGTTAATATTGTATAGTTTTTTATATATCTATGTTCATATGTATTTAATCGTACTTATATTTATTTGTCATTTTTTATTTGTACATATATTTTTATCTCATCATTTTTAACCTAGTTCTCATTCCGGTATTCTAGTGGGAGTGTTATCCCGGTCTCTAGGTGTCGTCTCTTTTGGTACCGTGAACTGAGGCATTTTTTATTTTCATGCATTTTAAGTTTTTTTAAATTAAATTAAATTTCAATTATTTTTAATAAATACGATACAAACCCTATAGATACCAATTTTGGGCGTAGCATGGGTGTTAACCCTTCCTCATACGTAACCGACTCCGAACCCGTTTTCTTTGGTTTCATTTTTTAGGTCCGGTCTACCTTATCCAAGTGACCGGTGGCAACTCCCTCAACTTTATTCCAAAATACAATTTTTTACAAAAATTCCCCTTTTAAATATTTTTCGATTCTTTAAAAAAAGGAAGCTTGTAAATTTTGTAATTTTTTTAGTCGCTACAGCTTGGCGACTTCGCTGGGGACGCATTAAAAAAAGGAGTCAGATCTTAGTCAGGTTTGTATCGTATTTAGTAAGAATAATTGAAATTTGATTTAATTTAAATTTTTTTTATCTCCAAACATTAGTTTTAAAACCCTTAAGTGGGAGTGATTACTTCGCTTCGTGGGGTTTCACCTCCGTATAGTGTTGTAATTCACTTCCAGAATACGGTCCTTATATTTCGTGGGGTTTTCACCCCCGTATGGTATAAGAGCCGTATTCCCTCGAATTGATGCCCAAGTGACAGTTCGAGTACCGTTCTTTAGGACCGAACGTCATATAATGAACCACAGAGCTCACCCTTTAGAGCCATACCGTTATGCTGCCCGTTTAGTGATAACCCTTTTTAGGCTTTGTTTGATTTATTTGTTTTTAGTTTTTATTTTATTTGCTTTAATTATTATTGTTATTATAATTTAATTTATTCGACTATATTGTCGTACTAACGTTTTTATGTTTGTTCGTTTTTTCTCTCTTTCTTTGCATTTATTTTTGCATCACATCATAGCATGGTGTTGATTCAAGAAGAGTCCAGTTTAGAGGACATTCGAGATAGGAGAGAAGTATGTGATGTAGAGAGAAATAATGCTACAGTATCGAGTTGGGTCAAACGAAGAACCATCGAGACAAGAAAATTGACGAGGAGACACGTGTCGGAGGCAGAGACGACATATCTTGGATACAGAGGTGGATCTTCATTGAAGCCAGTGGAGGCTATTTCCCCAAAAGTTTAAATATTTTTACATCTCTCCCTTTAAAATTTTAAAATTTTAATTTGGCCCATCTAAATTTTTTTTAAAAATATTATTATATTTCAAAATTTTAAATAATCTTAATTAAATTCCTTTCTAAACTTAAAAAAAGGGTTTTGATAGTTTTGTTTTTTCTAAATATTTTAGTTAAACTCCCACATCTTATGAAAATTTTGAATTGAACCTTTTAAAATCTTTGGAAATTTTAATTTAAGCCGCCATTTTTTTAATTTAAAATAAAAAGAGGGGCCACTTCTAACTGGATTGTCAATATTCCCCATAGAGAAAGGATTTTTGTTTGCACTCTGCAGTGGATCTTTCGAACATCATATGAGAAAACCGACGAAGACGCCTATCAGATCGGAGACGATGCTAAAATGAGGAACACGAGCTTTGCCTCATAAAGTCAATATCTCAAGAAAATGAGCCATGCATTATCTGTAATTCATTATCAGCTTATTGCAATCAGACCTCTTCTCCGTTAAACGAAAATCTCTAAGGACTGTTCGTGAATCAACACCTCATTTGCATTCATTACATTGAATATTCATTTGTTAATTCCTTATTTATCTTGTCCATATTATATATTGCATTTATTCATAAGAAAGACCAATTAATTATGGAAAATCCTCATTTTCATAATAAGTCTAAATTGCAATCATTCTGCGCTGTACAACACACGTTCTCAAACAAGAGCTATGGAGGAAATATTAGCTAGTGTTGAGAGGTCGCAAAAAGAGATTGAGGACCACTTGGGAACTATCGAGTAAAGAATCGAACGATCTCAAGATGAAATTATAAATCGCATTACCACACTATTGGAGGTGAGGGAGACAGGGACAACCCCAGCTACAGATGGCAATATCAACGTGGAACACTTAGGTGGGAACTCATCTCACACCAAAGCCCCACCGGAGGGATCAGTTTTGAAGAATGCCCGAGCAGTTGGGGTATCCGCTAATAACTCGGTTAATATAGCACATAGTTTGGAAAATGAGGCAGATGTTGAAGTTTCGGATTTAAATCTGATTCATGAAATAGAGACAAGATTAAGGGCAGAGTTCGAGAAGAAACTTGAAGAGCAACGCCTAGAAATGGAAGAAAAAGTCAAAATGTTGCAGACAACCAACGACTACAAGGTTGACGCCATGGATTTAAGCTTGGTAACTGATCTAGTCATCCCACATAAATTCAAAGTGCCTGACTTTGAAAAATATGATGGGACCACTTGCCCTTCAGCCCATTTGACCATGTACTGCCGTAAAATGTTGGCACACGTAAAGGATGAAAAAATATTGGTTCATTACTTCCAGGATAGCCTAACTGGAGCAGACGCACGATGGTACTCACAGCTCAGCCAAGCCAACGTAAAGTCATGGAATGATCTAGCTAGGAATTTTAGCGAACAATACCAGCGTGGCAAAGATATGGTCCCTAATAGAACAATGTTACAAGGGATGACACAAGGGCAGAACAAGAATATCTGACAATATGCTCAGAGGTGGAGAGACATTGCAGTACATGTGCAACCTCCCATTCTAGAGAGCGAAATCACTCACATTTTCGTAGATACCCTACAAGGACCATTATATGAGAAGATGATCACCAACGTATCTTTAAGTTTTACCGAGTTTGTAAATACGGCATAATCAATCAAGGCCGCATTCAGAAGTGGCAAGCTCAAAACTGGTGAAAGTTCGCAGAGATTTCAGAAAAAAAAAGATAATAAAGTTAGCAACGTGAGTACCTACAACCCTAACAATGTTATGATCACACCAAATCCGGAGGTAACAACCCCACAAGGATCCAACAAAAAGGATACCAAGGGAAAGAAAGAAGATACCTTTACTTCCATACTGATGACTTATGGTGAATTGTACTCCAAGCTGGTCGAAGCTGATTTGGTTCGTCCTTATCATATCACTACAATACAGCCCTCGTACCCATCGTGGTATGACCCCAAAGCTCATTGCGAGTACCATACAGGAATCACCGGGCACTACATCAATAATTGTAAGGCATTTAAAAGGGTGGTCCAAAACTTAATCAATAAGGGAGTGCTGAAAATTAATTCCCCAAATGTAGCAGCTAACCCTTTCCAGGGTCATGGTGAGCAAGGAGTCAATATCATTAAACTGGAGTTTCATAAGAGGATGTTGGAAAATGTGGATGAACCCAAGTCCCCTTTGAGCTGGGTTTACAAGCAACGGCGGGGAGCCGGGCTGATCATACAGAATGAAAAGACTGACGGTAAGGTTGGAAACGAATTTTGTGAATATCACAAGGAAGGATCACCCCCAAGTCCCATTTGATGCCCCCCTTTGAGCCTGATCGTTTCTTTTTATTTGAAACCCAAACCAAGGATCACCCCCACACTGGGGGCAAAGAGGATGAGGATTTTGTTCGCGAATCGAAGTCACCCAGTTTAGACCACATTACAAAGATAGTGCTTCATGAATAAGCGCAAGAAATAATGATTGATGTACTGGATATGAAGACCAGAGAAACATCCGAATTAGTTGGTAAGAGAAATTTTTGCTTGAAATGACTAGCTCAACCAAATTGAAAGTTCGCCAATAAGAAAGTTGGCACAGTCAAGAATTTAAGCACCAAGTCAGAAAGTGCAATAAGGGACATTAAAAACCTTGAAGATTTAATCACATTTGAATAAAAAGCGCATCAACATTCAAGATGCAAGCTACACGAGAAGAGTAAATGAACTCTAGGGTGAAAACCCAAAATGGGCAGTCTGGAGCGATCCAATGATTATATCACTCTATGTGAGTATACCCTCAATTCAAGAATAAGGTTTACACAAACTTTGAGGGATCGATCACCTTTCAAATGCACGCCAATGCCGAACCAAGAAGCAAATTGGTCCATAACCACACATTCCAAAGCTACAAAGAAGAATGTGAACTCTAGGGTGAAAACCCAGAAATGGGCAGTCTAGAGAGATCCAAGAAATAAATTCAAGAAGTTTTTTCATTTGAGCACATTCTGATCAACAAGTGCAAAAGAGATATGATCCCTGGTTTTATCACCCTTAAACACTTATTTGGGCCTTTATATCTTTCCTTCATAATCATGAGCCATAGCCTACATTACAAGCCTACAAAGACCATTCAGATCATATATGGATATTTGAGTTGAATAATTTTGTCTTCAGATCACATCCCACCTAGGGTTAACCTTTCTTCAAGGAACGTCAAGCTTCAAGTGCCTGATCGACACCTAAATAAGGGAAGGATAGGGCATGGTGAGTTAGTGAGATTAAGAGAGCCACTTAAATGGAATAGAAATTAGGTATGAGAAATGTTCCTCTCAGAAACCTAATAGCCTAGAGGGGACTTTACACATGCATATGTCACCACAACCTTCGCGGTCCTTTAAACGTAGCTCTATTTGGGTTGATATTTATAAAAAAAAACACACTCTTACACTTAATATTCGGGTATCTAATTTTGATCTCATTTTTGCAAATTTATTTTTCAAAATTAATTAATTTTCTAGCTCATCTTCATAAGTTTTTGAATGGAAATGAGCTTAAAGCCCTTTTTGCCCTAAATTTTGAAAATAGGGCATGCTTTACATAATAATTTGGCATAAGTTTTTTAAAACTCATCTTTATAATTTTTAAATTAAATGAGTTTAAAGCATTTTTTACCCTAAAATTTGAAAATAGGGTTGACTTTACATAATATTTTGACATAAGATTTTCAAAACTCATTTTCACAGTTTTTGCATTTTTTACCCTAACAGTTGAAAATGGGCAAAACTCTACATCACGGATTCAAGAACGAGAACAATTAGTGGGAAGTCGTTTGTCCATATGATGAGTTTATTTGTACATAAGAGTCCAAATCGGTATGGACCAAAGAAGGTACATAGCCCAACATTTTGACTATTGAACAAGTCGAAGATTAGTTCAAAGAGAATAAGTGTAAATAACAAAATTTTAGGGCAAATTTTGTTGGGGCAAGAAGATGGCTAATCCATTTAATGGCGGAGGCCTTTCAGTGCCACTTCAGACATTAAATTGAGCTAGATATTGAATAGAAATCCGAAGTGGGAACCTGAAAAAGCTTTGGAACAATGAGATTTGCAAAGATTTGAACCCGACTTTAAAATGGGTTATATTAGCTGCAGAAAGAACTTTAATACAAGAAACCTTGAGCTTTCTCGAAGATGAACTCATCCCAAGTGGTCCTCTATTTGCATCATTCATGCATCATGAGTAATTAGACATTCCTTAAGTTAGGGGCATACTAACTCATATCATTAATTTGTTTTGTCTATGTTGACAGAAATCATTAGAGATTTTAATGGATTACTTGAAGATTATTACTAGAGCCTTCAGTGCATAACCTTTAATGTCGTTCAGACATTAGTAAAACCCTCAGTGCATGGTGATTCGGGAAACCAGTAAGACCTCTAGTGCATGGCTTTAATATAGTTTGAGCATATGTAAGACCTTCAGTGTAGGGTGATTCGAGCAACCAGTAAGACCTTCAGTGCATGGCTTTAATATAGTTCGAGCATCTATAAGACCTCCAGTGCAGGATGATTCGAGCAACCAGTAAGACCTTCAGTGCATGGTATTATGACCTTCAGACCATCAGTAAGACCTCTAGTGCTTGGTGATTTGGAGAAATTAGTATCGTCCGGACATCAGTAAGACCCTCAATGCGTGGTGATTTGGGCAATTATTAAGACTTTCAGTGCATAACTCCAAGATATTCGAGCCATCAATAGGACCTTCAGTGCATGGTGATTTGAGATCGAAACAGGGAAGTAGGACAAAATTAGTACTTTTTTTGTCTTTGCTCTATTCTTGTGCTACAAGAATGAGCAAAGAGGGGCAGCTGTAATCACTAATTTTGTCTAGGTTTTTGTTATTATATACATTCGAATATTATTATTATTAGTTTTATTATTATATGTATTATAGTTATTTTTAGTTATATTATTATTATTATCTTTAATATGCTCAATTGTTTTAAAATGTGTATATTTATATGCTTATTATATATGTTTATATATGTGTATTAATGTTTATATGTATTTAAATATATGTATGAGCGCACAATGTGTGGATGCATGTATTACTTCTATGTTTATTATAGTTAAAGTATTAATATTATTATTAATTATTATCGGTAATATATCATTATTATTATATATAAAAAAGATTTGAAATAATAAAATCAGCCCATTTACAAAATTTAATACAACCCATATTTGATACAGCTGACCCAAATACCTAAAACCCTAAAACATATCTGATAAATAAAACCCTAATATCTTATTATCTATTTTTGCACAGCCAACTGGGAGCCGTTGGACCAGATCCAGATCCAACAGCTAAGACCGATCTAGAAGGCTCATTATTTGTCGCGTATGATGCACACGAGGACCATTGTTGCACGCGCGAGACCTTCTGCATGCCACGTGTCACCATCCTGCGTTGTCTGTCTTTCTCAAGATCACATCTGGGCCGTCCATCTTCGAGGAATCTTGGCCGTTAGATCAAATCTGATATAACGGCCCATATTAGATCTGGTCGTGATAGCTCTTCACCGTCACCAGCTCCACCGCATGGCTGCATCATCGGAGTTCCCGCTGCCGACGTACTTCCTCACCGTCCCAACCACCGGACGTGCGTAAATACAATAAAAAACAAGATATCAGATTAAAGCATGGGTTTTTCAGATTTCAAATCCAATCAATTCAGCATCAACAGTGTAGATTAGGTTGTTTTATTATTTTTATTTTGCATGTAAGATCTGGTATAAAGCCGGCTGAAAATCAGTGTAAACCATCAATTATCATCAATTCAAAACAAAACAAAAAACCCTCAAGTTTCAGAGGTAAAAAAAATCTGATCTTTTCATTTTCCAATTCGAATAAAAAATAAATAACAAAAATAATAAAAATGAGGTTTAAGGGTTATACCTGAGGGGTCTTGGGGCCGCATTTGTCTCGGACCGCCGAGGGATGCGCTAATGAACGGCACCGCTTTGTATTCCCTCTTCAGCTTCTTAATCTAGGGCTTTTTTTATTGCTTTTCGATTTTGGCCAGGCTTTAACAAAAAAGGGGAGGAGGATTAAAAAATGGTGTTTTTAAAAAAAGGATTTCTGGGGATTCTGGCGCCGGTGTACGGCAGCACACGGCGGTGCTCGGTCAGAATATGGAGAATCCACAACGGCTCGGAGGAACACCGGTGGCTTTAAAACTCAAAAATCCAAAGGTTTTTTTTAGGTTTTTTGTTTTAAAAACAGATGAAATGAAATTTAAAAAAAATTGTTATTTATACCGAGCTGTTTTAAAAAATGGTTAATTAGGATTTTTTAAATCCCTCCGCCCCTCTTTTTCTTGCTCCGCATTCCCTTTGATTTTCATTTGTTTCATTTCAGTCACCATTTCTAGATCAGCTTTGTTTTCCTTTTAATTCAGCCCGAAACTTTTGCTTTTGTTTCAATTATACCCGAGAACGAATGGTTAAATTCCCCTTTGAATCCATGCTTTTTGGGTTATATTTAATTTGGTATTTATTATTCTTTTTGTTTATTTAATTTGTACTCTAGATGTTCTCCTTTATTTAATTTTAGTCCATAAATATTATATATATATATATATTTACGTGTGTTGATTTTACACATTTTATATGTTAATATTGTGTAGTCTTTTTATATATCTATGTTTATATGTATTTAATCGTACTTATATTTATTTGTCAGTTTTTATTTGTACATGTATTTTTATCTCATTGTTTTTTAACCTAGTTCTCATTCTGGTATTCTAGTGGGAGTATCATCCCAGTCTCCGAGTGTCATCTCTTTTGGTACCGCGAACTGAGGCATTTTTTTTATTTTCATGCATTTTAAGTTTTCTTTAAACTAAATTAAATTTTAATTATTTTTAATAAATACGATACGAACCCTATAGATAGCAATTTTGGGCGTAGCGGGGGTGCTAACCCTTCCCCATACGTAACCGACTCCGAACCGTTTTCTTTGGTTTCATTTTTTAGGTCCGGTCTACCTTATCCAAGTGACCGGTGGCGGTTCCCTCAATTTTATTCCAAAATACAAACTTTTTTTCAAAAATTCCCCCTTTAAATATTTTTCGATTCTTTAAAAAAAAGGAAACTTGTAAATTTTGTAATTTTTTAGTCGCTACATGGGTGGCACCGGGTCTCACTCCAGGTTTATGGTTATGGCTTTGTGTGTTTTAGCTCGGATGATCTGGGGAGATCTCGAGTATGGTTGGGCCTTGTGGGTAACGTATGATGTTTTTCTATGTTGAGAGCATGTGTTTAGGCGACTAGTGGTAGCGCCACGTGGTTATTTATCTATCCTTTTTGTTCGTACTAGCTTGCATGCTTATGTTTATGATTAGCATGAAGTATAGTAGAGTAGATGTATACCACTGAGATTTGTAAGATCAGTGCTCAGAATCGTTGTTTATGTGCGTAGGCTAATGGTCGGATCATGGGATCGAAGAGCACTATCAGTACATGATTCTAGCATGTGTTGATCTCTAGAGTACGGTATGTGTATTTAGTGGGCTATGTATTCATAGGACTTTACGTGGTGGAGCTGTAACTCTTATTGTTTTGAATTGTATTAATCAAATCGAATGTTCAAATGTTTTAAATCTAAATTGGATCTCCTTTGTACCATTTTGATTATTTATCTATATTTTCAACTATTGGCTTTAAATATTTTCGAGAAATACCTTGTTGGGCTAAACTCACTTTCATCACCAGACCTCCACAATCATTTTTTCCATCCTTCTGTCGCTGAAAGTCAACGACCAACGCACCTAAAGACGAAAGGAGAAAAAAAGAAACGATAGACGACAAACGGCAACCGATCAGACGATAAACAGTGTACGGGTCTTGCAGCGAGAGGAGGAGCCTTTATTCTGTCGCCGACAGTGTGATGAAAGGCGACGATAATGGTCGGATTTGGTGATCTAGAGATTTTGGGTTATTTTGTGAATTGTGAGAAATTTAGGATTTTTTTAAAAATTAAGTTAAAAGAAATTAAAATCAAAGTCATGTGTCATGTTTTTATTGGCTAACGAAAATTTTAAAATGACCGTTAACGGTAACACACCTAAAATAGTTACGGTGAAAAGGTTAGGCACCTACTTTGGCCGAAAAATACTTTAGACATCTATATGAGAAAAGGCTAAATGATTTTGGTTAACCAAACCGCTAAAAATGATGGTTAATAGTTACGGTTACGATTACAAGTTTTGACAGACAGAAAACTTATAGTTTAACCATTATTAAATTATTTTTATATATTTATTTTTTAAAAATAAAATGATTTCAAAAATATATTTAGATATATTATTTTTAAATGTTATTTAATTATTTATATATATATATATATATATATATATATATTTATTTATATGTCCTGAACTTTGATGGTGTATTACTATGTGTTGAACACTATTGAAACTTGGAACTTTAAATTATTATGAATCTTGTGTGTTTTGTGTTGTGTTGGAATTTTATAGTATGTGGCTATTTTTTAATTAATATGAGGTTAGTGTTTAGAATCTCTCTATTTAAGTATTTTTTTCTAAACATTTTAATATAGTATTTAGGCTTAAATGAAAAATAAATGCTCAAAGTATAAAATTTTTGAACTTTAGGTGCCTAAAGTATTTTCTTGTAAAAATAGGTGCCTAAAGTTTCAAAAGTTATAATTTTAGGTGCCCAGCAATTAGAAAGAATCATCATCCATTTAAAACTCGACACATGGCATAAATATTGATTTTTTTAATTATTTTTGAAAAAAAACTTTAAAATTTAAATTTTTAAAAAAATCCCAAAATTTATAAAAATGTTCAAATCAGTCCCTCAATCCCTAAAAATCCCTAAATCCTAAATATCAAAATCTTCACCGCTGCCGCCACCATCTTCGACCATACCCGTTCGGTCGTCAGACCCAGCCGGCCATTTCCCTCAACTCGCTGTCGCTTAAAATCGAAGAACGGTGTGCCAATCGAACAGTTATTTCACGTTCGACGTTCAATGTTCGGTTGGCACATCGTTCGCCGGTTTTCGACGACGACGAGTTGGGGGAAATGGTCGGCTGGGTCCGGCAACCGAACGGGTATGGCCGCCGTCACGACAGCAGTGGGGATTTGGGGACTATTTTAGAAAGTTTTAGAATTTCAAGATTTTTTGTAAAAATTTAAATTATTAAAAAAGTAATTTAAAGAAATAAAAATGGCACGTGTCAATTTTGTATTGGTTAACAATTTTTTTAACGGTAGTTAACAGCTTGGCACCTAAAATTATAACTTTTGAAACTTTAGGCACCTATTTTTACAAAAAATACTTTATGCACCTAAATTTAAAAAAAATCATACTTTAGGCACTTATTTTTCATTTAAGCCTAATATTTATCGGAAAGATAATCTCATTTTTCTCTAAAGTAGTGAACAAATGAAAAAAAAATGTAATGAGTTACATTTTAATCTATAATCAAACCGTAGGTTAACTGTGTCTTTACGTTTAACCGTCAACGATTAATCATTTTTTAACGGTTAAATTATGAATAACAAAATTTAATAAATCGTTATAATAATTAATCGATCGTTTAAGCTAAACAGCACGATTAACCGACCATAAATACCACTATATTTTTTTTACTATTAAGCATGTTGTTAATTTAGTAGTGGAACGATTAAAGATTAGTGTCGCAATTTTGTGTGTGTGTTCTTTTATAATTGTGTTAGAGATAGAAGTGTTAGGCATTAAACCTAAATTCTTATGTCATGTAATTTAAGAATGTTGTTGAGGTTATCAAGAACTTTGTCGAACCCAACAAGTGTCTCAGTAGAAAAACGGATAATCTTCATCCTAATAAATACGGGTTCAATTGCAATGTCTGCAAGGTGTGTGCATTGTTAAAAGATTAAGAATATTTATAAACAAATATTACATTGTAATCACCTTTAGACTATTAAAAAAGCTGTCATAGTCAATTTACTGACTCACTGTATTGTTAAATTTGTCTCTTCTAAATTTTATAATCGTATCACTTAAATTATTACATTAAAAAATTTAATAATTTTTAAAAATGATGTTTTCTTTCTACCATTTTTCTTAATTTCTCACAAAAATTAAATTTATTTTTAAAACAGTTATATTATTATTTAAATTATTTTACACCACATATCTTAGCAATTTTCCCCTAAAATTATGTAAAAAGCCAACAAGCAACAATTTAACTGTCGCAAATGAAGTATCACATATTGGATGATATTAAATTTAATAATTTACATACATTATTTAAATTCTAAATTTATAAAAATTAATTAAAAATAAAAATAATTTAATATATTTTTCTAATGTAGCATAAAAAATAATTTAATATTTTTTATTGACGTGTCATTATGTCATGTCAATACCCAGACATACATGGGCATGCCACATCATCAAAAAGAGTTGATCATTAGTCAACTAACGAATTTTATTTAAACATGAGCTATTTTGCCTCAAAATAAAACGTTGAGGATTAAAGTGTTCCAAAAAAAAAGAATAGAAGTTAAAGTGACTATTCAGTCAAACATTGAGAGTTAATTTTGACATTATGCCTTAATTTTATAATTTTAATTTTTAAAAGTAAAACACAAAGTAATTCCCGCCAAGTTCAACAACCAAAATTCAAAGGGATCCACCTATATGTGGCGGCCGAGGAAGAGTATATTAAAGCATCCATCGATCTCCTCGTATGTTGATGGTGATGGGTTTGATCAGATCAGTAGTGCTTCTGCAGGTGATGATCTTGCTTAATGTTATATCGACGGTAAATGCTTCAACACCGGCAATAGCAAAACCCGGCTGCCGGAGCCGCTGCGGCGATGTAATCATCCCGTACCCGTTCGGTACGGGCGGCGATTGCAACATCACCCAAGAGTTTTTCATCACATGCAACGCCGATTTCACACCCAACAAACCATTCTTAACGGACGGCAACATCGAAGTCCTAGACATGTCTCTCGACAGCCGGCTGCACATCCTCGGTAACGCAAGGTATGACTGTTACAATACATCGGGATACAGGGAATGGTTTTATCCCTGGCTCCGATTCTCCGAATTTTCAATCAACAGTAACAAGAACAAGTTCACCGCTATTGTGTGTGACACCTATGTTCGGGTGGAAGGTTTCCTCGGACAACGTTATGCAACCGGTTGTTTGTCGCTGTGTAATAACATCGCCGATGTTTCGAACGGGTCTTGCTCAGGGATTGGCTGCTGTAAGACGAGTATCCCGAAGGGTGTGATGAGCTATAACATCACTCTCCAAAGCTATGGTAACCATGTCGATGTATTGCCCGAAAACCCCTGCAGCTATGCGTTTGTTGCAGAGAACGATAACTATAGCTTCTCTGGTTCAAACATTCGTGGTTTCGATTTTAGAGACAGGAAGTTTCCAGTCACTCTCGATTGGAAAATCGGGAATACGAGCTGCAACGAAGCGAAGATGGATACGATGAATTTCGGATGTAAGGAGAATAGTGATTGTGTTGATTCAGACAATTAACTCTGGATATGTCTGCAAGTGTTTCGAGGGTTACGAGGGGAACCCTTACCTCTCCAATGGATGTCAAGGTAATAACTATATACAAATATATTCCATGGCTCACTGTATTTGTACCTATGAAGCACGGGTACTTCAATTTAATATCGTACCACGTACCTGATACGTTCCCGTATCGAAAATATATTGAGTACGGCTTTGATATCCCCAGTATTTCATCTCCCTAATTTTTCTTATTCTTCCATTATCCCACACTTTTTCTGTTTTTTCTTGTTTCTTTTCGACATTATTTTGCTTATATGAATCAACTATAAGTATATAATTAAGTGTGATACCATACTCACATGATTTTCGTATAACTTTTTATTTTTACATTTTTTTAAAAATATAAAATTTATTTTATATTTGTCGTACCCTAATTGTACCCGTACCCTATAATTTTGAACATTGCCGTTTTTCGTCCCTGTTTTCCTACCCGTACTCATATCTGAATTCTTATTAGTGCAACATAAATTTGTACTTTCTATTGCTAAAAATAATCTGCAATTTTCAGATATAAACGAGTGTGAAACCATGAGTCCGTGCAATGGAACTGCAAGATGTATCAACTTACCCGGGACATATAACTGTTCATGTCCGGTGGGCTACAAAGGCGACGGTACGAAAAATGGAACGGGTTGCAGTTTACCCAACAAGGATCAGTCCAAGAGATCTCCCCTTATTGATGTTGCTCTAGGTTAGTGATCTATATGCATAATTACTATTAGATATATTTCATGAAATATTTAGTAAATCAGTGGAACTGTTATTTATGGTTTGAACATAGGAACTAGCATTGGCAGGGTTCTAAATTGCGGACTGCTAATGCGATTGTGGCCGCGAAATTGCAGTCACGCCGCCTTCCGAAATTGCATTTGGTGAAATTCGCGATGGGCAACGAAATCTCGACTGTTACAGCCTGTCGCGGACGCAAAATAACGCGTTTGCGGTTATCGCGGCGATAACGGGACGCTATCCCCGTTATCAGAACAATCGCGGCACCACCTGGTGGCCTGAGATAAAAATGGGAAGGAAAAAAAGTTGCAAAGCTCGCGAGCGGGAGAGGAGAGGAGAAGATGAAAAATAAAAAAAGGGTAAATTACGGGTGGAGGGTTCAAGTTTTAGTGGTTTTTTGGAGAGACTTAAAAGTTTCACTCCGCTTACAATTTAGTCCTTTTCAGATTTTTAGTTTAATTAGGATGTTTTATTTTATTCCAATTAAGTCCTTAAATCCATCATGAAACTTTCAATTGAGCCACTAAGTCTTATTTCCTTTCAATTAAATCCTTTTATAAGTGTTGGAAAACCCTTTAAAAATCATAAAAAGTAACTTATTATTATTATGTTTTATAATAATTTGTGTGAATTTTACAAATAATAACAATGAAAACGAATAATTTGACCAGATATTTTTCAGGAAACATTGAAAACCTATCTCAAGTCTCATACATGGATTTTTAATTATTTTATTTATAAAAGTTTTCAAACTTATTAAATATGTTGAATGTTTAATATTTCTTATTTTATTTTTGTTATAGTTAATACAATATTTTCGGGAAATTTGTAAATAAATATAATAATAATTAATGATTGTAACAATTGTATTCTCATACTAATAAAAGTTCATAAATATTACAAAACATTCTAAAAATCATCAAAAGTGACTTTTTATATTTACACTCACATTTATTATATTTTACAATAAGTTGTGTGAATTTAAAAAAAATTCACGACCGCGATATCAACAATGGCATCCGTTATGTCCGCAACCGCGATAAATGCGACGCGATCGAAAATGCGACCGCGAACACTATTTAAATCTCTGAGCATTGGACTGGTTGGTCTCCTCTTGGGGATAGTATTGTTGTACTGGATGTTCAGGCGAAAACAGATTTCCAAACTAAGGGAAGAATACTTTCAGCAAAATGGAGGCATTTTGTTGCTCGAACAGCTTTCGAGGCGACAAGGGTACCGTGAAGATGTTAAAGTATTTGCAGCGAAGGAACAGGAGAAGGCCACAAACAATTATCATGAAAGCAGAATTAGGACAATGAGGGCAGGGGACAGTGTACAAGGGAGTATTAGCTGATAATCGAGTGGTTGCCATTAAAAAGTAGATAATCGATGATCCAAGCCAAGTTAAACAATTCATTAATGAAATAATGGTGCTGTACCAGATCAACCACAGGAATGTTGTCAAGCTACTAGGATGTTGTTTGGAGACACAGGTTCCACTTTTAGTCTATGAATATATCACAAATGGAACCCTCTTTCACCATTTGCATAACGATGATGAAGATGATGTCCCCTGTCTTCCGTGGGAGGCTCGTTTGGGAATCGCCACCTAAACGGCAGAAGCCCTTTCTTATTTACACTCTGCCTCTTCGGTTCCGATCATTCATTGAGACATCAAGTTGGCAAACATACTGTTAGATGACAATTACATCGCAAAAGTTTCTGATTTCGGGGCTTCAAGATTGATCCCCTCAGACGAGGCACAGATAACTACAATGGTGCTGGGAACTTTCGGCTACTTGGATCCTGAATACATGATCACAAGCCTTTTGACCGAAAAGAGCGATGTTTACAGCTTTGGGGTTGTGCTTATTGAGTTACTAACAGGACAAAAAGCGGTCTGTTTCAAAAGATCGGAAGAAAAGCGAGTTTTGGCTATGCACTTTGTTTCTTCAATGAAAGAAGACCGCATGCTCGAAATTCTCGATCCTCGAGTGCTTAACGATAAAAACGCTGAGCAGCTTAAGGAAGTTGCAGCTCTAGCTCGGAGATGTGTGAGTGAAGGGAGAGGAAAGGCAAACAATGAAGGAAGTTGCGCATGAATTAGCAGGACTGCAAGCAATGCCTAAACATCCTTGGAGTGAAAGTAGGCTAATGGGAGAAGAAGCCGAATACTTGCTCGGTGACTTGAACAGCACGTATGACGACGGAGCAACGAGCAGCTCCATGGGGTACGATAGCATCAATAACAAAATCACATTTGAACTTGACAGTGCTCGATGATTATGTAATCGGATTCTCTTTTATACAAAACACCCTGTATTATTTTTGTTGATCGTTTGGATTGAAATCATGCTACTTTAGCGTACACAGAAGCAAAAATCATCCCTTCTCTGAGTTAAGTGTGAGTAAATTATATCATGGAAATGATACAGAAAATATTACATAAGGAGGAAAAAATATTTACTTTTAACTGTAACAGGTTATTTATCCTCATAAACGCATCATATCAAGGTTAAGTTATCAAATCTAAATCAGCGGACCATTTAGTTATACAGAGAATTCGCCCTCATTCTTCAATCCCATCTTTCAGACCAAGTTGAACAAATCTACTCGAGTATATGATCCGGACCATCCGGTTCATGAGCACAACAGACTGTTACATTTCAATTGCAGAAAATCGGTTCACAAAACTCCATGTGCTCGGTTGGGATGGGTGCAGCGTCGAGATACATAGGCTACAGTTAGAACAGCAAGTGGAACTAGAGTTCTTCAATGGCAACAAAGCTAGACCTTTCCGTCCGATGAAGGCAGGCCGGTATCAATTTTAACCGCTTTCGGAGTCGAAATCGTTACAGAATTCGTACCTTTAGAGGGAGATGAGGATGGGGTTGGGAGCTTCTTGGGAAGCATCTGTTCCCAGTACTCCTTAGGCAACCTCGACGATTCCGAGAGGACGACGAAAGCAAGAAGAGTGAAGAGCAAGCACTTGTGCCTCCAAGAAACTATCATGTTTGATTCTTGGTGGTGGTGATGTTCAGGAGAACTTCCAAAGATGGCTTTAGAAGGTTTGTGGCAGCAGACATGTTGAGTAATCTAAGGAGACCGCCAACTTGTCTGTAAGAGAAAAAACATGTCAATGGCAGACAAGGGGGTAATTAGATAATACTAAAACTTTTGAGCAGCTCATGTCTGTTGCTCTCATTGTCTAACAGGAAGTAGATTATTAGAGTAGGTAGAGTTATAAATACTTAATAGTTGATTATTAAATCAACTATATAAAGAGGTAGTGGTCCCCAAGAAATAGGTTAACTTGTTTTTCTCTTCTTCCCGTCAGAGAGTTTTACGTCAAGAAATAACATATTTTCTTGGAAGATCAATACCAAAGATTTGAAATTTCAACATCAAGATTCAAGGTTTTCAGTCTATCGATTAATTTAGGTACGCTTCCGCAATTAGTTTATTTAGTTTATTATTCTTGATGATTTGACATGATAAATCCTGGGTTATATTTCATATTTAATTTATGATTTGGTTCTAACAAGTGACATCAGAGACTCGTCATGTTGGATCATTGAGAATAAATTATTTTCTAGATTGATTCGTTAGTAAGTTTTTATGTTTTTGCGTCAATCATTATTGTTTTAATCCTTCGTTAACAAGATTTTGGGGTTTGCACTAATGCTATACTGTTAGCATGGTTATGTTTTATTTATTTATTCTTCAATTAAAGATATGTACGGAATTTACTACTTAGCGTCGCATCAAATCCCATTACTTTCTCTATGGAATTTAGGGTTAATTTTTATTGATCAACTTTTGTTTTTGCAGCAATCTAACAATTTGTGGACGTTTTCTTCATGCAATCTAACAATTGCAAATTCAAAATTTATATGTTATCTGCTTTGGTTGTTTCTTTGCAATAACCTTAATCTATATATTTAGTTTCTGTTAAATTTAGGGTTTCTTTAGCAGTCATGAATATTTGTACCCTATATCATGATTTCTTTTTAGATTTATTAGGAACAATATGCTTTAAGTGTGGACTTTGTATTGCTTTTTGCTTCAATTAGTAATTGCATATAGTTTAATAAAGTTATGAGATATATATATATATATTAATTTTAATATATATTTGATTCGGTTTGATCAAAATTTTAATTTTGGTTATTAGTAATTTAGAAAAAAAATACAAAGTTTAACTTGGGTTTTGTCGTGGTAAATTTCCCGTGACTTAGAAGCTTTATAATCAGGTTAGCTCTCAAAGCTTTATATTTGGGTTATGTTTAATAATTCATGCTTGAATTATTTAATTAATTTGGTTCTGATATTTGGAAAAAGTATATAGTATTAATAAAGTTTTATGTGATCATTATTGAATCTTTAGTATAATACTTTGGCTTTTAGTTAAAAATTAATTATTTTGAATTCAATTTTGATTGTTTATGAAATTAAGTATTAAATTCATTCAATTTTGATGTTTTATATGATCATTATTGAATCTTGCCTTTAAGTTTATAATGAAAATTTTGATAAATGCATGTTTGAGGATGAGAAACAGTCAAAGATTTTAGTTTTTTTTTTATATTTCTAATAGCCCCATATTGACAACTTTATTTCATGTTATTTCAGAAATTTAAGTGTTATTAGAAATTTCAAGTTTGACTGTTACAAAATTTTAAATTTGAATATCGATATATTTATATTATAGATTTTAAGATAAATTAATTGAAGCATTAAGTCACCAAAGTGATCTCTATTGTAGAAATTATTTTATTTTAATATATAGAAAGTCTTGTGCATGTAAGTCGGATTATGTTAGTATTAATCGGCCCAAAGGAAGGTTAATAATTAACATTATTACATGTGCGACTGTGGTAATAAACATATGATAATTATTCTGTTTTATATGTGAGCAATAAATCGGCCCAAAGGAATATTTCTGTTTGACATGTTCTTATTATCAATGTTTGATTACTGTACCAAGATATCACTTGCAAGTTAATGTTTAGTCCAAAGATGAAATATTAATGGAGTGTCTGGTATCTTGATATGAGGTTTACCTTTATTCAAATTTATTATTATTTTGGTTATCTTTTAATTTAGTTGAAAGATAAAATTAAGACAAATATTTTGAAACAATTAAATTTATATTTTGGCTTCGAATGTCTAATATTTTAATAGATTAATTGAAACATAATGTCACCAAAGTGACCGCTTTTGTGTAGATTAGTTTATTTAAAATATTAAGATAACTATGGGTTTTTGTAATTCATGTGTTTATTAATTGGCTCAAAGGAAAGTTAATATTTGGCAGAATTACAACGACAACTGTGGTGATAAATGTGTGACAATTATAAGATGTTTTATGTAAGCAATACGTTAGTTCAAAGATTAATCTATTGTTTGACATAATTTATTTTCAATGTTTGATTGCTACAACAAGAGTACCGTTTATAGTTAATATTACTGTCCAAATACTTGATATTAATGTTGTGCTTGGTATCTTGAGGGGAACTAGCCATTATTTTGAATTTATTTGTTTACTTATGAATATTTATGTGAGCTTGTTTTTATTTTATTTACTTATTTTTGTTCTATATTTAGGTAATTTATCTTTGTTGTCACAATATCTGTTAAATATATTCTACACTCATGTTTAGGGAAACTATTTTTAAGGAATAGAAAAGACACTTACATATAGTATTTGGTTGTATGAACATAGAATTTGCACTAAGGGAAGAATAACTTGCACCTCTCATCGCGGTAAGCACCCATAAAAGGGATTTTGAGAGGCAAGATTGTTCAAATCGCACGAGTCTAATGATTATAATGAATAACATTCTATAAGTCTTTAGGAGTAAAAAAAACTAAAGAGATTACTCATATTAAGGGTTTCCTTGACGAAATTAAAAAATGTTTTACAGAAAATATTAAGGTTAAGATGACATCAATTATGCCTTCTTTGATGTCTATGAAGTATAAGGGTCAAGGAAATGCGAGGGAGTACATTATGAAAATGTTTAATATTGCTTCAAGTTTTAAGGCATATAAGATCAAACTTTCTAACAATTGTTTGTTCTTATGATTTAGTATCGCTTCCTTTACAGTTTAACCAATTCAAAATTAGTTACAATTGTCAAAAGGAGAAATAGACTTTAAATGAGCTTATTTCTCATTGTGTTAAAGAGGAAGAACAATTGAAGCGTTATAAGTGTAAAAGTACTCATTCCGTTAGTGCTCATTTAGTTCGTGTCTCTAGGAATAAGGGAAATAAAAAATATGTTAGAATAAAGTTGTTAAGAGTCCTAATCAAAAGAAACAACAATAAGTAACAAAGTATTGATTCTTTTGTATAAGTTAGGACACATGTGAAGAAATTAAACTTCAAAAGTGAGCAACTACTTCGGTTATTTTAAGTGATCCATGGGCTGTAAATTTTATGATCCCACAATAAGGATTATTTGAAGGAGAGATTTATAACATTTTTAGGATGTTGAGTTTGGAA
Source organism: Hibiscus mutabilis (assembly GCA_019671005.1). Classification (NCBI taxonomy): domain Eukaryota; kingdom Viridiplantae; phylum Streptophyta; class Magnoliopsida; order Malvales; family Malvaceae; genus Hibiscus; species Hibiscus mutabilis. The sequence continues at coordinate 5,822,974 of CM033739.1, read as the reverse complement.
GGAGAAATAAGGTTAGATACATTGCTATTGAGGATGAGTTGGATTATGATTTAATTCATATTATCACTTTTGATGATGTTTAGGTTTTCACACCTATCATTAATCAAGAAGTGAATCAAGTACCTCAGCAGAACAATGTTGAACAACTCCCATTCAAGATAAGGCAATTGTTTCAGAAGAGCAAACTCAACAATCTTAAAAAATAATAAGTGTCATTAAAGATATCCACGAGAGGAAGGAGAAATAATATTCTAGATTATTACTTTGTATTTCTTCAAGAAAATAAGGATAATAATGGAATGATAGAAAATGATTCAATCATTTTTTATCAGATCATAAAAGTTATGACTCTCAAAAGTAGATTGATGTCATTCAAGAAGAGTATAATTTTATGCAAGACAATAAAGATCATGAACTTGTCTCATTACATGAAGGTGCAAACCAATTGGTTGTAAATGGATATTTAAAACCAAGAGGGATGCAAATGATAATGCGGACAAATATAAAGCATGTCTTGTATCTAAAAGATATACTCTAAAAGAAGACATTGATTTTGTGGAGACTTTCTCTCAAGTTTCATTGAAAGACTTTTTCAAGATAATCATGACGCTTGTTGCTTATTTTAATCTTGAGCTACATAAGATGGATGTTAAGCTTGTGTTTTTCAATGGCGACATTGAAGAAATGAATAATTTGGTACAATCATAGATTTGTGTCTAATGATACAAAATCAATGATATGTAAATTAAATAAATTCATCTATGAGCTTAAGTAGGTCTCTCATTAATGAAATTATAAATTTCATATTGATTATCTAATTCGGCTTTGAGATAAATTTGGTTGACAATTGTATATACTACAAGTTCAGTGGGAGTAAACCAAGTGATACTCATATTGCTAAAGAAGACAAATTTAGTCTTACACAATGCCCTCAAAGTAACCTTGAAATTTAGATTCCATATGCATAAGCTATTGAGAATCTAATTTATGCTCAAGTATGTATGCGTTCGAATATTGCGTACATTGTTGGAATGTTAGATAGATATTTAAGCAATCATATTATGGACCATTGAATAGCAGCCAAGAGGGTTATGAAATATCTTTAGAGAATAAAAATTACATGCTCACATATCGAAGTTCTGGTAAGTTAGAGATCATCAGGTTTGCAGGCTTCGATTCTAATAGAATATTGATGCAACAGAATTTTATCACACGAGCTGTTAATTATAGATTGAATAGAAAGACCACTTCAGTTATTTTTTGACAATAAATATGCATTAATTTATTCCATAAACAATAGCAACATCATATAAATATTAAGTTCCTAGTTGTTAAAGAAAATTCAGAGTGGTTGTGTGTCTATAGAGTATGTTGGTACAAACTCCATAATTGCGCGCTTATTAAGAAGCTGGCACCCTAGGTCTTTCATGAGCACACTACTCATGTAGTTGTAAGTTATTTAAGGATATTCAGTTTTAGTGAGAGTTTGTAATTTTGGAAAATACTCATTTGTTTTAGACACAATTTCGGTTACTTCAGTTTAAGGATATTTTAATATTATTTTTTGCAAAAATAAAGTTCTTTTGGTTTATGCACACTTTGAATTCAGTAAAGTTTGATCTCGATAAGATTTAGGAGGACTAGTTGGAAATAGACATGTTTGGTTCACATTTTATGTAATTTTCCATGCTACGCATCCATGATTGATATATGTCATTTGACTATATTTGTATACGTGACCATTGATGGGCCTTGTCATGATTGATACGACAAAGGTTGCTTTGATCCTATATGGATATAGTTGATGGACAAGATTGTTACAGAATACCTAGTATATAATAGCAAATTTTTGAGCTCATAAGGTTATACATTTGTCAGGAAACATATGTTGCCCAAGTGGGAGATTGTTGGATTAAAATCCGTAATAGTGGGCACATATGTATAATGTATATTGCTATTTTAAAGTATGAACAAAATTAAGTGACCAATTATGTTAGGCGTGTCATGGGTATTAAAATGTCATGGAAATAAAAGTGTAAATACCATAAGATGTATTTATAATTCGATGAGGGGCAGAGTTATAAATACTTAATAGTTGATTATTAAATCAACTATATAAAGAGGTAGTGGTCTCCAAGAAATAGGTTAACTTGTTTTCATCTCATTTCCCGTCAGAGAGTTTTACGTCAAAAGATAACCTATCTTCTTGGAAGATCAATACCAAAGATTTGGAATTTCAACATCAAGATTCAAGGTTTTCAGTCTATCGATCAATTCAGGTACGCTTCAGCAATTAGTTTATTTAGTTTATTATTCTTGACGATTTGACATGATAGATCCTGAGTTATATTTCATATTTAATTTATGACTTGGTTCTAACACTTGTGCCTCCAAGAAACTATCATGTTTGATTCTTGGTGGTGGTGATGTTCAGGAGAACTTCCAAAGATGGCTTTAGAAGGTTTGTGGCAGCAGACATGTTGAGTAATCTAAGGAGATTGCCAACTTGTCTGTAAGAGAAAAAACATGCCAATGGCAGACAATGGGGGAATTAGATAATACTAAAACTTTTGAGCAGCTCATGTCTGTTGCTCTCATCGTCTAACTGGAAGTAGATTCTTAGAGTGTTGAGTGAGGAATTTGAGGGAATTTTATATGTTGATATGGGACCAGACAATTAGCTGGAGAATTTGATTTAGTTTTATATTTGATCTTTCCAGGTCTGGTAACAAATCTTTGTCGTCAGAGCTGCTCCTAATGCTGTAATCAGTGAAGCCACTTTGACAATAAAATAATACAAAAGTAAACAACAATTAAGCGACTAAATGTATAGGTATATGCTAATTTAATGCCATACATTCTCACATAGTATACCATGCATGATACCTATCATGTTGCCATGCGTGCACATATGTATTTATTATCGAAGAGGGACGGATGCATAATTTTATGTTAAAGGGATCAAACTTATAATATTTTAAAGGAGATAAAAATATATTTTCAATAAAAATATATAAAAATTATAAATCATTTACAATTTTTAAATTTTCAGGGGCAACAGCCCGCAACCACTCAGTCCGTCCTTGTTATCAATGAAGGACCAAAAATAAAACCAGACTGTGTCCGGTCCTTATGTAGTCATAGTCTAATCCTTAACCCGTTAAAGTTGGATCATTTATTGCATAGTGTAAAATATAAATATAAATTTTAATTGATAATTAAATTAAATTTTATTATAGTTCGAGTGGTAGAAAATTATTTGGTAATTAAATTTATTTAATAGCTAAATATTTATATTAAGTAAGAAGTCTTATGAAATAAAGTTTTTAGTGACCAAGTATTTGAGTCTGTAAATATAAATTAAGTTTTAGCCTTTAGAATTATGGGAGAGAATCATTTTGGAGATATGCAATCTCATTTATGATCTTTGCACTGTAGTTATGTTTTTCTGTGAAATTTGGGATAAGAGTTTGGGGGTCAACTTAAATTTTTTTAAAAAAATTGGAGGCTTAAACTATTATTTTCAAAAGTTTGGAGGATTAAATTAATACTTTCAAACATTTTGAGGGTTTAACTAAAAATTTTAATAATTTTGAGAGATTCAATAAGAACTTTTAAAAATTATGAGATGGGGTTTAGTTAAAATATTTAAAATTCTAAAGCTTAGTATGAATTTTTAAAAATCATAAGGGGCAGATTTAAATTTTTAAAAATCATAAGGGGCAGATTTAAATTTTTAAAATTTTTAGTGGCCAAATTATAATTTCTCAAAAAACTTTTTTAGGGTGCATGCTCCCTAGTCCCACCACCTTCTGCCCCTGATTTTTCTAATCTGTGGAGCTAGACAAGATCAAACCACGTTAAATCTCGTCTCTTATGTGTATCTTATTTTATGTTGATATTGCACTGTTTATTTTTTTCGAATACAAATTCTTAACACATAATATATGAATGCATGTATGGATGTTCTTTATATAAACTAGACCCCATGAAAGAATCTGCCTAGAAGGTCCTCTAAGCCTGTATATTAATATTAAAAGCTGGGGAACCAACCCTACCTAAACCATGACATTATCATGCTTAAAGTTCAATCATGCAAACATGAGGATAGTGCCCATTTTTTCATTAAATTTATTTCCCGTAAAACATTAGAGAAAAGGGGTTGAGAAGACCAGAAAAAGTGAGTCCAAACGAAGCATCTTAGACTCTTTTGTATGCTACTTTACCAACATCTAATGGTAGTTTATACAGTGTTAGTGAGATATGTAGATGTATTTTTATGACAAAATCAAGTGGTTTTCAAGACAATTTGTAAAAATAATGGTTTTCAAGACACCCATTAATTCTTTATAACTTGTATCTAAGTAATCCTTTAAGGGCAATCAAAGGTCCAACTAAGGGCACCTTGGCCTATTTCAATAATACAAAGAGGACATGCTTATATGACAATTTATTTAAGGATATATTCATTCATCCTAGTCATTTAAATTAGGGTTATATTTTGATACATAAGTTGTGTAAAAACAATTTACACCTCTTTATATTTAAACTATATAATCTAAAACCTGAATTCTTAACTCGAACACCCTAAAACCTAAACCTCAAACCCTAAACTCTAACTTCTAAACTCTAATCATAAATTCAAAATTCTACACTCTACAACCTAAACCCCTAAACCCTAACCTATATCTCTAAACCCTAAAATTAAAAGGTTTGTGTAAACCTCAATGGTGGAGTCATGATTTTCATATAATGGGGTCAAAGTGGAGTATGAGATATGGGGATTCTCATACTAGTATTATAAGTATTGTTGACCTCATACCCCAACAAATCAACTGGGGTCAATTCTAATATTTTCTACAAAAAATTCTATATTAGCGCTTTGAAAATCTCATTTAGTTCATTGATTCCATACCCAACAAACCAAGTGGGGTCAATTAACCCCAAACTTTGAATGTGGCTCCGACACTGGTAAACCTTGTGTATCAAAGTATTTTTCTTTAAATTATGAGAAAATATTTTTTGTTATATTTTGATATACAAGCTGTAAAAAATATTACACAACTCATCTTTAAAATCTAAATTAGAAATTACTTAACCTAAAACCCTAAACTTTAAACTCTAACCCTAGATCCTAAATTCTAAACCATATAACCTAAACCCCTAAACTCTAAACCCTACATCTAACAAGCTTATGTAAACTTTAGTTTACACAACTTGTGTATCAAAGTTTTTTCAAATATTATATGCATTGGGGTGGAAAACTTGTTTTCCACAAGTGTCTATTTTTAGGGTTTAGATTGTAGGGTTTAGGGTTTACTATTTGGATTATGTTCTAAGGTTTTAGAATATATTTTATAATTTAAAGTTTAGAGTTTAGAATTTAAGGTTTAAGTTTCGAGGCCCTAAAAAAACATGTGACAGCTTTAGAAGCATACTTATGGAAAAAAAACCTTTACACTACCGGTGCATCAAATAATTCCCCTTAAATTATTGGATTTGCAAAAAGATTATTAAATTATAAATCTTTTAAGTTACAATGAAATAAAGGTGGTTAATTAGGTTTTAATTGATTAAATAAGATAGTTTCTTTCGTACATAAATATGATTATCCGAATATAATTATTGGAACAAACATAATTATTAAATAAAAAATTTTGAAATACAATTCTGTTTATTTGAATATTTGAATGAAATCGATTATATTTAGGGTCTAAAGTTAAAATTTAAATTTTAAAATTCTGTTTAAAAATTAATTTTAAAGCGCCTACGTATCAAATAGATGCCCTTATTAAAATAGTTATACAACTTGATTAAATAATTGTATGGTAACCTTTTATCATCATATGCAAGCCATGTGATTTACTATTTTGAAGATGATCCGACATCATTGTGGTCTGAATCTTGTTCACGAATTTAGGGTTTTTTTCTTAATCTAATCGTCATGAGCTCAATAGAACAAGGAAGAGTCCATGCACAAGAGAAATGGGATAATTTATGGTTTGTGAGTTTTGAGACAATATCGTAGTTTTTACTCAGTCAAAATATTTTTTTTACAATGGTGAGGGAATGTTATTAAAAATCATAGAAGATATTACAAATATAACACATTTAGAAGAGAGAATAATGAGGATTAGTCCACCAAAATTTTATACAACCCAAAGATGTAAAGAAAAGTAAATACTTCTATAGATATTAGCATACCGTCAAAATTCAGAAGCCTTCTTGAATCTCCTTGTCTCATTGTCTCTATCCAAATGAGATGTTTTACGGGGCGAAAAAGGAGTGGTGAGCTTACCAAACTATTAGACAGATTGCTCCGCTACCCAAGTCTGATTACATCAGCAAACAACCATCAACTGAGTAGAGATCTATCTTTCTATAACCATCGACAGAATCAAAATCAAAAACTAACGTCGTGAAGATCTTTGTACGAGCACCAAACGACTGCTAAAGTATGCTAAAATCATGTCAAACGACAGATGAAACGAACCACAAAAAAATGTCATAAAGACAAAAAAACTCATGCCACAAAGACATAATTTCTTATTAAAAATATAAAAACAAGAAAATAATAAATCCGGTGATCGACAACCAATACTAAAAACTGATTACCGACTACATATTAAAAAAACAAATGTAAAAAGAAAAGAAAGATGGGTTGAGGCGTTGAGAGAAAAGTTAGGGTTTACTCCTACTCTGACAAAATATTTAATTTGTATTTAAAATATGTAATACGGTATATGTATTTTAACATAGTTTCTGTATTTTGACAAATATTCAATTGGGAAAAATTCACTTCCTTCTTTTTTTTAACATTTTTTACTTAAAAGAGAAAAAAAAGAAATTTATTTTTATTGAGTCTAGAATTTATAACTTACCGGGAGAAAAAGTGTCAACTGAAAACTTTTAACCACTTGATCTAAAGGTTGTTGACACTTTCTTTTTATTTTATTTATATTTTTATATAAATATTATTAATATACACTTGGATTTATTGGAAAATAATGCTTTAAAATTTCATTGATTAATTTGACAACAACGTTATTAATTCGTGTACCATTGTAATTTATGAAAAAATAATTCATGTATTAGGGTTAATTATTCCATACACTAACTGTGAAAACTAAAAGTTTTAGCAATCGAACAAGTACATTTGACTGGTTGGCCAAGTTGTTCATTTTTATTCCTTCATATTCTTTAGGTCATGAGTTTTAGACCCACTAATAGCATCCCCTTCCTCCCCCTAGAGTTTGCCCTTTCCCTCCTCTCTTCTTAAGATTAGAATTAGGATTTGTCAAAAAAAAGTTTCTGTAAGCGTCTTGATGTTAGGGTTTAGAGATTCAATATAGAGTGTGAAGTTTAGAACTCAAGTTTAAGGGTTTAGAATTTAAGGATTTTGATTAAAATTTAGACTTTAGGGTTAGAATTTAGGGTTTATAGCTTAAAACCTAAACCCCTCATAAACTGAACCATAATATTTAAACCCTAAAGTCTAAATTCTAATCAAAAGTCTTAAATTCCAAACCCATAAACCTTATACCCTAAACTAAATCTATAAACCCTAAAATTAAAACGATGGTAGAAATATAAGTTTCATGTCGAATATTTTAAAAATACGGATATCACATTGAAAAACCTGTCAAAGCACTGTATCATCCTTAACATATTAAAGACAAGCATGATCTTGAAAATCATGTTTGAGATGAGGACCAAGTTATATTGTTTGGTTCAGCAGTGGCAATGCATGCTGCTCGCCTTCCCACACACAACATTCCCAATATTTTCCTCGAAACTCCTCTTGTTGAAATACCCATTAAAGTCTACTCTTTACTGATTTCATAAATATTTAGGTCAGTTTTTGTCATTAGACTCTATATTATGCATAAATTGATAGTTTAGTCCTTATACTCGGATTAGTTAGATTTTAATCTTTGTACTTTTTGAATTTTAAAATTTCAGTCACGATTCAAATGATACTGATAATTAAATTTTATGGATTAAAAATAATCAAATTAAATATCAAAAATTAAATCTACGATTTGATTTGCGTATAGTACTAAGACTAGTAATAGAATTTGACTTACGTATAGTTCTTCATTGATTTTGGTTGCTTTGTTCGGAGAGGGTTCCGGCGCATGTACCTTCGATTCTGCTGCATCTCTGGGATCTCAAGGACCGCGCCTGGACGATCAGGCTACAGCATGTTCGCCGTAGCATTAATATTGTGGTTGATGCTATGGCCAATTTGGCTCAGCATGGCGACTTCTCGGTGTTGCACTTTCATAACCCACCAGCTGCGAATAATGATATTGCAATTTTGCTGCAGGAAGATGCTGGCGCCTAGTACATTGGGTTTTGGCTATTATAGGTCATGTCTATATGTTTTGATGTTTGTCTTATGTTTGTTATAAGTTCTCCGTAGTGTATTTCTGTTTTTATTACCATGTGTACTTTTTTCTCCGACTAGATTTAAGAATTTTTAATGAATCAAATGATAATAACCTCTCTTATCTAAAGAAATATATGATTGATTACAGGATACGAAAAATAAATGACAATATTTTTAAAATCTCATACTCAAATACTTTTTTTCTAAGGTTTCTTTGCATCCTCTTGGCCCATGTCATGAAACTCATGCAATGTAATAAGGAAACTACTTTGATATACAAGTTTGTACATTGGGATTTAGGATTTATGGTATATAGTGTAAAATTTAAGATTTATGATTAGAGTTTAAGTGTTAGGGTTAAGATTTTTGGTTTTAGATTTTATAGTTTAAGTATGAAGGGTTGTGTAAATTTTAGAGTTTAGGGTTTAGAGTTTAAATTTTATGGTATTAAGAATTTAGTTTTTAAATTTTATAGTTTAAATTTCTTTTACACAGCTTTTGTATTAAAATATAACCCGTATAATAAAGAATGAATCTTTATTTCACCAAGATTCATCAGTAAACATACTACATATTTTAATTCAATAGAAGTAAACTGAAACAAAAGTTGCAGTTGATTCTAATGTAATCAACTAAATAATTTTACACTTGCGACTGCATGACTAGATTGTGAGTAGAAAAGAATTATGTAAATACTAGGCCGGATTGTGGAAAACAGACAGTAATCTAAGCATCATGTTCAAACAATGGCAGACTTGATAGCTTCTTCCTCAGTCGGACGCCAGAATTTCTTCCGAACGCAAAGGAATCCTTCGCCATCTTTCGAATAAGTCATCCGGATCTCCCATTGCAGAGATTTAGCCATGCTCTCCACCTCGCTTATCGTTTCAGCCGTGTCTCGTACGATCAGCTTCCCTTCTGGCCTCAGAATTCTATCAACTTCTGCGATTACCGTAACCAATTTGCACCTGCGGACAGTAAATCGAACATCAGATCATGGAGGTAGTCTTGGTTGAGAAATAACATCTATAAGAAATATAGCATGGAAGATAGCAGACCTCTTTTGAATGCTGGAGAAGAGATGATCTGCATGAAGAACATCGTATGTTCTCGGGTATGTACTAAATGATTCGCACCAATCATGATGTATTCCGAACAGGCCACGTTCATAGATTACCGGAAGTGTATCGGGAGAGTCGATTGGGACTACATTCATAACCCACAGTTTCAAGTCTTTCAGGGCTGCAGCAAACCTATAAACCGAAGCGCAGAAGCATGAACGTGTAAGAACTAAGATCAAGAAACGGCCTAATGAATAATGTCTTAACTAGTGAGAGTTTAAACAAAATATACCCTCCGTAAACAGCTTTCATGTCCATTACATTTCTCACAGAAGACCAGTCGATTCCCATCCCGTTCAAATACGACTGGGAGACAACTGTTTTCCAGTTATTGTAGTCTGCAGTGAAATCCTCCTGAGCAGCCTTACCGTAAACGTCGATCTGAGAATTCAACCAATATGGAGGTTGTTCCATCCTTTCCGGCCATTGCGCAGGCCAAAGGGATCCTCGCTCTGTTGAATCTTCTGGTACTCTGTGCATGCATGCCTCAAGGGGTACATTCCTGAAGACAACCCGAAAATGTTCATCCAATGTGAGTACTGCAAACATTATTCATCGAGAAAATCCAGAGTACATTTTCATTAAGAAAAATGCTCCTTTAACCTGGTGAAAATTCGGGGTACCCTTACCAGGCTGCATTAGGATCATCAGATTCTTCACAAAGTGGAGGTACATTTTTAGACCTTTTGTCGTAGCATTCATTGGAAGTTGGCTTCCGATATATGGCAGCTCCAACAGCATTCAATCTGTCCTTCTTAACAGTCAAAAGTTCCCAGCACATCGATTTTGTTAGCCGAGACATCTCTACCATCGGAAAGCCACAGCCCACAAAAATGAAAAACTTGTTATTGATCAAAATATCATTCTCTCTTCGGAAATACATTGCTAGGCTATAGAATATTTTACCTTGCCAAATGCCAACATCTTCAGGGAGCTTCTGGTAAACCGGAGTAGCAGACCAAACAAAGTAACCTCCAGGTCGTAGGACACGGTTGAGCTCCAACAGAAGTTTTCCACCTGAAACATGCCTCGGATGTGTCTCCATATTAGCAAAGAATAAAACAGTATACAACTAAACACCGACAGATACAAAAATGAACTTGCACCTTCAACGTGCCAGGGGACCCTGCAACGTGCACAGTGCACAAGATCGAAGACGGAACTAGGAAAAGGTAGCCTTTTGGTGCCCATCACATTTGATATAGCAGGAATTCCCCGTTCGAGAGCAAACTGCACTTGGGCTTCATGCTCATCCTTAGGAGCAAATGACATGGCAAGAACATCTCTTTCGAAGAGATAGCCTCCAAAGCTAGCCACCCCACACCCAACGTCAAGTATCACACGGCTTCTTTTTCCCCATGCGATTTCAGGAACAGACTGCATTGTCGAACATGATTAGACGAAATAATACTTTACAATTTACATTGTTAAATACAGGCGCGAAAGTACTTACTTCTTGAATGAAATCAATGTAATGAAGAGCTCCATTCTTAAACTGAGTTCCACCACCGGGAAAGGTAAGGTATTCTCCGGTTACTTTAACCCAATTCTGATGCCCTTTAACCTCTGCAAGCTTGGTGTGGGGGACATTGTAGTACCATATCTACACCGAGCATCAAAAGAATAAATTTCAACCGAAGTAAATGCACAAAAAACATACAGTCATTCAAGCTTTAGATAGGTGTTTACTTTATCCCGGCTTTTAGGCCATTTTACCGAGCGCTTATATCCTTCAGGTAGAGGGACAAGACATGTAGGAGCTTCATCGGGACAGTGCCTCTCTCGATGTTCGTAGTGCTTTGTGCTTGGAAGCTTTCTGATAACTTGCCAATTGTCCAGGCACGGTATGTAGTCCGGTCCAGCAGTCGACTTACAGACTTTCCAATGGTGACCATTATTTCCACTGGATGTTGAAGATTGCTGTGATTTCTTCTCATTCTGTGATTCTTCTGCTTGAGTCGACCAAGCTCCAATCTGAGTGGTAGACTCGGTTAAAATTTCTGACTGAACAGCAGCAGGGAGAACCTCATTTGAGGTTTGATTGTTTTCCTCGCTTTCTACATTGTTCTCGACAGCGCTTTGTTCTGAGTTCTCGTCTTGATTTTGTTCATTCTTTTCCTCAGCGGACTCGGATCTGTTTTCAGCTGAGCTCTCCTCCGATTCTGCCTGGACATTGTTATTCATTTCACCAGCTTCATTCTCCGCTTGTCCGGTTTCTAAATTCGACTCTCCCTCGTTTGAATTCATTTCTCCATCTTTACCATCTCCATTCCCATCATCTCCATCCACCCTTTTTTGTTCATTTTCAGTCTCGGTTACCTCATCAGAACTCTCGTTTCCACGATTTTCTTCCCGGTTTTCCTCAGCTGAATTCCGAGACTCCTCATCAGTATTCCCGGAAACTTCACTAGCCATACCAATGTCATCTTCTCTTGTTGCATCCTCCGATAAATCACCTGAGTTATCATCAAATTGCTTAGAAACACTTACTTGCAATGTCTGCTTCACCTCATTCCCAGTCTCCTGAGATGACAATTCCGAATTCTGAACCGGAACAACAGATGAGGACATGAACATCCAAATACCAACCAAACAAAAAGCAACAAACACAACTATAGCTGCCGTCGAACAGTAACTCGACTTCCTCCCATCGACTCTCGAATACTTCGCCATGGCCATGTTTCTTTTAAATCTTTCCCCTTGTTACATATAGCTAGAAGAGCAACAACAAGAAGTCAATTACTACCAGAAATGGACTTGTAGAACCATACACAAGCTCATGTCCTTATAATCTAGTAAATCAAACTGAAAGAAAGCAACACCGCCGCCGAAAGCGAAAAACAAGTAGATCTAGACAGCCAAATCTACAAACAATTGAATAAAACTGAAAGATAATCCAAGGCTAGTAATCAGAAACCAAAGCTATATATACCGAAAACAAGAAAACATTATGAAGAACGTCATGGGTGACAGTAAATGAGACCAAAACACAATCTGTCATTAAAAAAAATCTTCCCCAAAAGTTGTCCTAAAAACTAAGTCTTGATTTACGAAAAAAAAAAAAAGATCCAAATAGTCCACAAAAAAGTGATTTTCCAATCTTTGGCCATTAAAGTTCAACTCAAAGCATGATCAGCTAAAAGAAGCAAAACAGTAACTTAAAGCACCATTTGTGGAACTTCAATTACATGTAAAACTATAACTAGCAAATTACCTTAACTGATCAAAACATGAATAAAAGAAAAAGATAAAAAAGGGAAACTTGAGTAGTTCTATGTTCAAGACTGAACCTTTATGCTCTTTCTTCGATGGGGGTGTTGCAGGCTTGGTGTAGGGATCTGGGTTTGGAGAAATTTAGGTGACTTTGCTCATTTTATTACAGGCTTTGTTAAAATGAGCATGGAGACAGGAGTGGAAATGGTGCAGAAGCTGGTGTTTATTTATATGCAAAGCTTGAGTCTTGGCTATTTACAGCAGATCATTATTACAACTTTTTTGTTGGGTTTTGGTTGTCTGGATTCTATCTTTTACTAAAGGAAAGTGGAACAGGGTATCATTGGGTGCAGCAGGTTTAAAGCCCCGTTAAAAAATAGTAAATTTAAAATTTTAAAATGCTAGTTTTTTTGTTAATATTTAGGTGGAATTTTTCGTATTTTTTAACAAGTTTTAATATTTATTTTGTAAGAATTGATATTTAGTTTTTTTTCTAATTTTTTTGTATTTTTTGGCAAGTGTTGAAATTTATTTTCAAAAAATACGGAAAAATTAATATAAAATATTATCAAAAAGTCTAACCTTTTAAGATTTTTAACAAGTATCAAAATTTGTCATTTTTAGCCGCATCCTAGACTTGTTGTACGTTAAACTCGTCAATAGACATTTAAAAATGGGTTTAAATTTGATACTGTAAAATAAATTTTACATAAGTCCGCTTATTTATACTATAAATGAAAATTAAACTTAAACTCTAAAAAATTAAACCCTAAATTCTAAACACTAACTTTAAATTTTAAACCCTATAACTCAAACCCCTAAACTAAACCCTTAACCCTAAAACTAAAAAGCTTTTGTGAAGTTTATACAATACTATAAATTTTCTTGAATATTGTGTTGTAATTAATATTAATCATATTTAATACTTTAATTTTGATTAATGGATGAATTATATTTTATAAAGAAAAGCTTTGATATATATAATGAGTAAGTTTACACAAGCTTTTTAATTTTAGCACTTAATGATTTAGATTAAGGTTTAAAATTTAAAATTTATGTTTTAGGGTTTAGAATTTAAGTTTAGTGTTTGAAATTTAGGGTATAGAGTTTAGGTTTTAGTTTTTAAGGTTTATAATTAGAAATTTATGATTTAAATTTTATAGTATAAATATGGAAGCTTATCACTTATGTAAAATAAATTTTAAACAGCTTGCATATAAAAAAATTATTTATTTTATAATAGGACGTATTCAACTTATTGTGATTAATTCGAATTAGATAGTATAAAAACTTATTATGTGACGACTCTTTCAATTCAATTTGTTCCATTCATAATATTAAAATTTAAACATCTAATTTTACTTAAAAGATCTTATGTTTCGTCCCGCTAGATATTGAATTTGACCTCCTACGATATGAATAAATAAATACATCAAATTTATATAATATAAATTAATTATCATATTAAAACTATATATAAAATAAATATAATTGTAATATTTAAAAATATGTAAATACAGTGTAAATATACAAATTATTGAACTGGGATCAGTTTAGCATCAAATAAATAAATAAATGAAATAGATTATTCGATTTCATTGTCCAAGTTGTGCAGCTGACTTTTTGGGCACGTGCTTATGTTTCAAAATATTCTTTTCATCTTTGAAATCTTGTCCTCCTTTGAAAATATATTTGCTTTTTTTCAATGTTCACCGACAAAAATATGAGATTTATATTACACTCAAATTAAAAAAATAAAATACTTAAATATCAAATTAACCCTTATAATTTTAGTGAGAGTTTTAATTTTTTATTTTTAATATTAAAATACATCGATGATATTTTATTTTTAAAAATGAACTTGTGAACTGTCATAAGATATTAATGAATAATTTTTTATGTTAATGATTTTATGAAAAATACTAAAAAAATGTGTATTCATTAATATTGTAAAAAATGACTCAACAACTAGAATTTTAAAAATTACTATGTGAATTATCACAATTGTATTTTAATGAACATATTCTTTCAAATATATGAATAATATCTTTGGTTTATAGAATGTAATTTTATTTTCAAAAATTAAATGTTTACTAATCTCTTTAATAATTATTCACATTTAAAAAAATAATAATTTACAACAATTGTTATGGAAAATTTACAAAAAATAATTTGGACTACTATAAAAGAGTGATTATATAAAAAAGTAATTGTCACGGGGCTAGACTTCTGAACCAACCCAACGTGCGGCCTTAGTCGATGTTCTTAGACAAACGACTAAGTAAGCTTGAAATCCTTCTCCGCAAGATCGAATACTTCCAATGCACACAAACACAAGATCGTTCCAAGAGGAACCGAACAAAAGAGAAAGGCAACGAGAACAAAAGAAAGAACGCTCAAGAACGCGAAGAACACTACAGAGTGTTTTTAGAGTAAATGCCAAGTGTATTACTCAAATGATGGATCAATACAAGTGAGGTAGGGAGGCCTCTATTTATAGTTGAATCCCCATACAATGAACGGACGAGATCGAATCACACTAACGGCCCAGATCGAAAGCCACCTACCAAATCTACACTAACTAAGAAAACTATATCACTATGAAATTCTTTCCTTAAGTTTGTGTTTACATTGAGAGATATTCTTATCCCTTGGAATATTCCCTGGTAAGATGTCATCTATTAATTTACCAGGCTCAATGCATTTGGGCTTTCTTTCAGTCTCCAACGATCGGACCAAGTCTGGTGGTCTTCTTGGCAAGCCTAGAACCTCTTGGGTTGCTTGTTGCGCATCTGTCTCGGACCCAAATGTGCGGGCCGTGACATTCTCCCCCACCAAATCCGGCGATGCCCTCATCGCTGTCTCAGAAAAGACTTCTCTTGGTTGATCTTGGATCTTCCATGGTACCTTGGCTTGCTCCCAACTCAGAATCGGGCAACGATGTTCCCCCATAAGAACGACTCCCCCCATAAGGAGCGCTCGACTCGGGCTGGGTTGTCTTCCCATACAGACTGCTCGCCTTGGTTCTTTCCACTGTGTAACTTATCGCTCTGCATCATTGTGCACATCTCGATGAAGTTTAAGATGCGCCTCATTCGTGGCATTCACTCTAACCGGCATCAACCATTCCCTCTTGAAGTTTGGTGCCTCGTTGCCCATTGGCAACTTTTCCCGCATTGACCCTTCTTCACACTTGAAGTTCAATGCTTCTTCCACCTTGCCCAAAGGTGCTTTTTCCACGGGCCTCATGTCGCTAGCTGACTTGGGCAACTCTTGCCCCACTAAAGAAGTCCCTCCAACAGTAGCTCCCAAAGCGATGTCTCATTGGCTTGGAGTATCCTCGGCAAGCTGAATGGCAGTCAGCGTCTTGGTTCCTTTACCTTTGTCTCGGTACGTGGGCACAACGCAATGTTGTTTGCGATCCAAAACACAGACGACGTCGGCACAAGGAACGATAAGAGCATCTATACGGTCAAGGAAGCTTAGTCCCAAAACAAAATCAAAGTCATCTAAATTGATTACCTTGATGTCTTCCTTGCCCTTTCATTCACCAATCTGTAGCTCAACCTTCGTGCCGTTCCAACAATTGAAACTTCTTTAGCATTCACAGTCTTGATCTTTCCAGTTGAACCCACAACTCTAAGACCAAGTTTGTCGGCAGCCTTCTTAGACATGAATAGATCGGTTGCTTCGGTGTCCACTAGAGCACTCATCGATCGTCCCGCAATGTTGATGTCGACAAACATCAACCCTTTCTGCTTGCGTACTCTCGCCTTAGCAGAACTCAGTATCACCGAACCAAGTCTCGCAGCCTCGCTCTGTTCAGGCTCGTCCACCCCCTTGGATGGCTTGACTCGATGTGGGCATGCTCGCAACTTGTGTGGCCCCTTACATTGGTAGCACTTTAGTTGATTCTCTACCCTCAGCTTGATCGCTTTGACACTCGCAATCGCACCAAGTCTCGTCACTTCTTCATCCGACTCCTCGGACTCATCGCCTTTGACAGCATTAAGGCGATCATTCTTGGGGCAATCTTTCATCATGTGCTTCCCTCCGCAGATACAACACACAAGACCTTCCCCATCTTTGACTCCCCCACCATGGCCCTTGCCTCGGGGCTTGAGGGACTCCGCCATCTTGAACTGGGCTATGGATTCAGCTGGGGCTATAGCCTTGGAGAGTTCCTCGACTCCCATCCTCTTCAACTCCATTTTGGTCCATCACTTAAGCCCGTTCGTGAAGATAAAGAGGCCTTCGGCTTCAGCGATGTCCGTGATTTGGAGTTTGAGTTCAGTGAACCGTCTGACATACTCCAGGATGAAACCTTCATGCTTGAGTTCGTGCAGCTTCTCCCGAGCCTCCTGTTGGGCGTTCTTTGGGTATAACTGTTCCTTGAACTCAGCCTGAAACTTTTCCCAAGTCCCGATGAGAATATCCTTGATCTTCTCCTCAGAGCATCTGCGTCGCCACCATAAAAGTGCAACGTCAGTTAAGTAAACAGAAGCAATGTTTACCTTATCCGCATCATCCTTGATGCCTGTAGCACGAAAGTATTGTTCCATGCTCCACACAAAGTTCTCCACGTCCTGGGCCGATCTAGTTCCGCTAAACTCCTTCGGCTTTGGCACGTCTAACTTTGGTCTGATTGTTGCCGTGTTTAACATACCAGTCACGACAGCCTTGTAAACTTGAAGCTCTCCCTTGAGCCCCTTGATTTCCTCCATCATCTCCGCCTTCAAAGCCTTTAGCTCGGCTTCGAGTGCATCACTCCGTCTATCCGCACTGTCGGCACACTGGTCAAGATCTCGTACGTTGTTCTTTAGATCCTGCACGTTGCTTTCGAGCTCCTCTCCCGAAGAGTCCAGCTCGTCAAGACGTACTCACACAACGTCAATCTCCTCTCGGGCATCCTTCATGGATCCTTCGAGCTTTCCCAACCTTTCTTCCAGCGTAGGCACATTGTTGCTCGGACTGTCTCGCTTTCCATCGTCAGCCTGGGTCTCTGCACCCCTTTGTGCTGCAACATTCCCTCCTTTCTTTGCCATCTCCAATCAGTGTTTGTGCTCGAACACTCGCTCTGATACTAACTGTCACGGGGCTCGACTTCTGAACCAACCCAACGTGCGGCCTTAGTCGATGTTCTTAGACAAACGACTAAGTAAGCCTGAAATCTTTCTCCGCAAGATCGAATACTTCCAATGCACACAAACACAAGATCGTTCCAAGAGGAACCGAACAAAAGAGAAAGGCAACGAGAACAAAAGAAAGAACGCTAAAAAACGCGAAGAACACTACAGAGTGTTTTTAGAGTAAATGCCAAGTGTGTTACTCAAATGATGGATCAATACAAGTGAGGTGGGGAGGCCTCTATTTATAGTTGAATCCCCATACAATGAACGGACGAGATCGAATCACACTAACGGCCCAGATCGAAAGCCACCTACCAAATCTACACTAACTAAGGAAACTATATCACTTGAAATTCTTTCCTTAAGTTTGTGTTTACATTGAGAGATATTCTTATCCCTTGGAATATTCCCTGGTAAGATGTCATCTATTAATTTACCAGGCTCAATGCATTTGGGCTTTCTTTCAGTCTCCAACGATCGGACCAAGTCTGATGGTCTTCTTGGCAAGCCTAGAACCTCTTGGGTTGCTTGTTGCGCATCTGTCTCGGACCCAAATATGCGGGCCGTGACATAATGCAACACCTACATGTATAAATAATATAATGAAAACAATATTTATATAGTTATTATGTTTTACTTAACTGTTTAATATCCTCTAATTCTAGGTTGAGTGTAATACAAAAAAGAAGAAGAATAATTTGACTTTTTATCATAATTAAATAGTTAAAATTATTCACTTTCCCATAAAAAAATTTCAAACCTACTGTCTCACGAGCCTCCCTTAAGACCGTTTGTTGTTGCATGAAAAAATTGGAATCTGTGATGGAGTCTTTCGTGGTCCCGAATTGTTGTTGAGTCTTCTTTTTTTGGCATCCTCGCCCTTTCTTTTGCAGCTTTGCTTCGACCAACACATTCTCCGATACATTTCAGACCTTTTTAGGTACCTCATTATACAGTTCTATATCTATTGTCAACTCCCTAGGCTTTGCAACATCCACCCCTATCGTCTCAGTCTCTATTGGTAGTTGCAGGAAATTCATTGGACAGTCCACTAACCCCTCTTCATTCCATATATTTAACCCCTGATGACAATCCTCATTACTTGGTACTATGCCAACCTCTTCATCCGTCATCCATCCACCCGAGCCCATCGGAGCATGGGCAGTACCGAGACGGGATATGTTGCAGTTGTTCGATGATTTCTATTTGTCGTGCGTTTATTTTAATAATGTATTGCGTGAGGCTAATGAGATGATGGATGTGATGGCTTAGGGGGGTTGATCGTTCTTCTTGGTTCCGTGTTATTTTCTAAGTGAACATGCAATGGTGATGAAATCTTGTTTTGTGCTCGTGATATTTGCACGCTAATAAGAATTGGAGACTTCATGGTTACTTTTGGTGCTGTTGGACTGCCTTTTGATACTGTTGTATTAGTTCTTTCCGTTTTAAGTTCTAAATACTTGGTTTTTATTTATGCGATAATGATCGTTATTAGGTAGCTTTGAGTATGGGGAGTTTGGGGCGTGTATGTGGGTATAGTTGGATGCTATGGGGTTGTTCTCTTGTTGGTAATGCGAGCATAATGAGTGTTTGGTTTTTTTGGAGTTAGGCACCTAGTAGGTTGGATAATGTGCTCTTACTTGTGTTTTGTTTTTTTGTGTTGGTTCGGTGTTTTTGTCCTTTTTAATATTATCATGTTATACTCTTTTCTTCCATCGTAGGCTTAAGGAGGTTTTAATGAAGCATATGATAATATTCCATTTGTATGATGTTTTACTCTAATAAAATGATACCTGCTGATAAATTATTTTTTCAAAATCACATGTTTTAACTATTTTGTATGCTCTCTAATGAATAAAATTAATTAAATTAAATTTTTAGAGTTCTTGAATTTTTATATTTTATAGAATTTTTATGTTTTTAATTATTAAAATTATTTATAATTAAAATATATATTTTTAAAATTTTTAGATTTTTTAATAAATTTTAAAAGAAAATAATATTTAGCCGATTAAGTGTTGTCGCGTCATCAACTTAACGGTAGTTAACGTGGTTAATAAAAATTGCAATTAGAGAATTTAATAGTGGTTTTTCAAATAAAGACACAATTGATCTATAATTGAAAGCGACAACTCTCTTGATTTTTTGTCAAAATTAGGGGACCAAAAAGACATTTAAGCCAAAAAACGACAATAACATTTTTAATTAGGCTTATATAATAAACTGAACCCTGTAATGTTAGGTGATAATTAAGTCCACGAATGTAATTTTCTTTTAACCGGTTAGCTCTTATTTAAAAATTTACAATCAGATAAATCTTTAAAATTGGAAAGAAAGCTCATATTAACCACTATATGATAATTTTATAATCAGAGTTTTACTTGATCGTAAATTTTAAAGGGTAAATTACAAAAATAATCACTCAATTTTATTCTTTGACCTATTTTAGTCACTGAATTTTTAAAATTATCTATTTTAACACTGAACTTTAAATATTACCCTATTTTGATCACTCCACCATTAATCAAGTTACTTTTAGGATGATATAGCTTTTTTTTTTAATTGTTTTACAGTCATGTAAGACTTTAATGAATAATAAATAAAAATTCACATCAGATTTAAAATCCTATTTACCCTTAAAATTCTTAACCCTAATTTCTAACTTTCAAAAGAAAAGAAAACGTGAAGGTCCGTATGTCTTCTAAATCTAGTGAAGAACTGAAGAAGGAAGAAACAAAAGTGAAAAAATAAACTGTCTCTTAGGCGAACGAAATTTCGCAGGTGTGGAAAGTCAGTCATGTTGAAGACATCTCGATCAGATAACAATCTGGGAAGAAAAATTTTTGAGGTGTTATAACCATAAAAATAAATTTTGAAAATTATATAATTTTTTTCAATGGTATGAACCACCTATGAGTCTACGTGCAAAAATACTTATTTTTGAACTCTTAAAAAAAGTTCGGGCGAATGATAGAGGCAGAAGAAACGAAAGGATTGCTTGGGTTCTTACTTTGCTAGGTTTTGTTTTAGTGATTTGATTTTGTCATGGATAGGAGATAAGGTTGAAGCTTAGGGTGTGTTGAAGAAGTCAAAGTGTGGCATACTGATATTATATTTGTGGGAATTTTGTGTGTGAGAATTGTTTTAGAAGGTTAAAGAAGACAAAAGAATTTTGTGGTGTATTGATATTTCTTAACCCAGATTCTTTATTCCAAACCGATGAAGCCCTAAACCCCAAATTATCACCTAATGTTCTGATTGAAATTAAAAACGATTTTATTACTGATGTGTTATAAAATGTTAAGTCCAATAAACCCTTTTGACTAAAGCACTGTCGTTTTAGTTTTTATTTTTTAACTACTTTACGGACGTGTCAAGTTATATTAGGGGTTTTATTATTTATTTTAGACACGTCACAACGGCGTTAATAGATTAATGGTAGAGTGATTAAAATAGGACAATGTTTAAAGTTCGGTGCTAAAATTGATCATTTTAAAAGTTTAGTGACTAAAAAAAAGGTCAAAAAGTAAAGTTGAATGATGATTTTTACAATTTACCCAATTTTAAATAAAGGCTCAAATAATAAAATATTTATTCAGAGAATTATTTGATTATCGTTTTATTGTATCAGCACAAATTTGATATATAATAAATGCTGCAATTTGTTAATTATCGCAAAGAGAGGCACCGACAGTATGCATGCATGGGAGTCAAAGTTAATAGGCGATTGGTTTAGAACATGGGCCGAGGCCCCACCTAAGCTTCCCTTAAATTCATAGAACCCATCCTGTACTTGTATGAACGCAGGACAAATTTCATGGCGCTGAATAAATGTCCAATATTACCTATACTTTGAACGTACCGACTTCATACTTGGATGATTCGGATTCGAATAACGTAGTTTATACTGTGTGAGTTTTCAAAAAATTAAAAGTAAAAAATAGATATTATTAGGGGTAAGCAAAACTCGACTTGACTCGGTAAAAGCCGAGTTTTTTTACGCGACTCGATGTAAAAAAACTCAACTCGAAATTTCATAAACTCGACTCGAAAAAAATTCAAATAAAGTTTGAGTCGTAAAATAAAATTTGAATAACTCAAATAACTCAAAAAATTTAGTAATTAGATGATTGATTTTTAAGTTCAAGTCGAATCTCTCAATTCTGTCGGATATAAATAACTCAAAAAATTTAGTAATTAGATGATTGATTTTTAAGTTCAAGTCGAATCTCTCAATTCTGGCGGATATATATATATATATATATATATATATAGCACATATGAAAAAATATGTGTATTGTTTATAGATATAGAAAGCCATTTAAATTGTATTCAATCTATATTGTTGTTATCGATAGTGCCCTAAGGCCTATTGTATGGACGTGATATTTTGATTATTGAATTTATTGTTATGATAAATCTGCATGCTTTTGTATCCTTGAATATTATTATTCTAAATATCCCTACTCAGTTATTATTGTGGGAACAATAATAAGATAAGATTAGTATGAAGTTTTATAGATATTCATAAGATGAATATGTGAATGAGATTCAAATTAAATTCATATATATTTGTTGAGAAAAAATATTATGATCGGCTCGTCTTGAGATTAATACATGGATTAAAGTTATATATTAATCTTCAAACAGTTGTGACATTAAATCCTTAGACCTGAAATTGCTACGGTTCTCAACATGATAACTATTATGTTTTGACATAGTCAAACATCGTTTTTAATCAGACGATTATAAAGGTTATGCTTGAACATAATAAGGAATCATGCAGTGAGATGTGAGTAATTAAGATGGAATTTATCCCTCTTAACATAAGAGAGATATCTTTGGGCCCCTCGATGATTGAGACTGAGAAATGCATGGCCGTGCTCAAATGAGTTCATAGAGATCAATGTCACTTGTTTAATCAGTTCAATTGAGCATTGAGAAACTAAAGATGGAACGATATACAATTAACATTTTCCATGCCTTATATTCTATCAAGATATCGTGAGATAAAAGGATTATGACATAAACTGAATTAAGGTTGTCTCAGATTGTGAGCTTTTCATTTAACTTGGGTAGTCATAATGTATTGCTAGAGGCCGCTTATGACTTGTAGAATAAAATGTGATTTTATCTACTGCCAACGTTAATTGAACATATAGGGTCGCACACTAAGAATGGATAAGAATGGTTGTGGTTATTACTCCCAATAATAAATTTAAGATAATGTGATTATTTTAAATTATATTGAGAGAGATTATTTATTCGAATTTAAAGAAGTTAAATTCGTATTCTTGTGATAGAATATTTTATTTATTTTATTATTTTTTTGAAAAATAATATTAAATAAATAATATTAAATAATATCATTATCTAGATTTTATTGGATTTAAATTCCTTATTGGATAAGGAATCCGTTTTTAAATACATTATTTATTTATTTTAAATAAATAATATTATTAAATAAATCACATCATCTAGATTTTGGTTGAACTTGAATTCCTTATCAGATAAAGGAATTTTTTTATAATTTATTTAAAAGAGTTTTAATTAAATTATAATAAGTGAACTCAATCTAACCTCAATCAAGTCATATATATGTATGCCAAGGGGTTTTGTGAGTGATTTTCAAAATAGCCACCAAACTACAAAACTAGAATTTTGAAATCTTGATTGGAACTAGCATTCTGATAGTCGTTCGTCGTCCATTCGTGTGTGGATACTTGTAGAGGGCGGTCATTTTTCAGAAAGGCAGCGCCTCAACTCAACCTGATTCATGAATCAAATATCAAGGTAATGTTTGATTTTCACTTCGTACATTAATATCATAGCATGAGATCCTGGAAATTCTTCATAGGATATTTTTTCGCTGCGTTTATATGCCTGATTAAATCAGTTAATTTCCTATGAAACTCAACAGTGGCATCAAGAGCGACTTGCATATTCATATTAATTGTATGATCATTATAGTATGCATTATTAGATGTATGTTATTAGGGTTTGCTCGAACGTTATAACTAATCAGGTTGTTTAAGGTATTTGAAAGGTTAAATCTGTTTATTTAAAGGATTTATTAAATATTGTTAATAATCCTAATACTGTTTCACGTTTAAAGAGTTTAATTGCTTGATTAGATCATAACAATATATATATACCAATTATGACTGGCGGTGATTTTTGTATAAGCCTCGTGTAATTCGATTACATTGTTTAATGCAATTAAACTTGATTCTGGCTTGTTCAAAAAGTTGTTGATAAGATCAGTAAATTTGAAATTTTTGGGAAAAAATCGTAAGGTTTTTCTATAGGAAATTTTTTTTCCAGGGGCGCTGCCTCCGGCCCCCGCGAGGGCGGCTCCCCTCGACCCTGTCCGTTAACCGGCTAGCGGAACCGCCGAAAAAGTCTGTGTAGGGTTTAACTCTGTGAAACACCTTATAAGATTAAAAGACTTAAGTAAAACGCCTTAGTAACGATGTACGCTTTGTCACATATTCATGAGATGATTGTTTCTTGGTTGTTTTGCTTAATGTATGACATGGTACTTAGTATGGCATTTACGTTTTTACAAAGGTTGTAAAGTTTTTAAATATGGCATGCGTGTCGTTTTATTCATTGTAATACGACCTGCATGTCGTTTTATTTTATACGGCCTGCGTGCCATTTGAATTTTTGTAATCAAGACATAATTCTTACCACCATGGTGATGGAGAAGCTAGATGATGATCCAAGGATAAAGATATTGATCCAAGGCGATGAAGTTGTTTATCGTTTAGGTTTATTTATTTTTAGGATAAGGTCATACTATGTCACGTTTATTTATTTACATATATGTGATGCTATGGGAATGCGATGCTATGTGTATGTGATGCATTAGTAATTAAAATCAACAAGAACCCCTCACATAAAATTTAAGTTTTACATGCTATCCGATTTTAAACACTTGTCAAGACTTTTATCACCTTAATATAGGTTCTACCAAAGTAGGAGTACATTAGGTTACATTAGTAAGACAAGATGAGTAATAGTGCTGCTCACATGTTTAAAATGGTGTAGCTTAATTAGGTTATAAAAACGGTTTTGGACCTAATAACATGAGATGAGATTTATGCATGTCGGGACATAAGATGTCAAAATCTCATAAATTTTTAAGAGTTGCATAAGATGCAATTAGTAAGAGTTGCTTACCTAAATAACTTATTTTTAAGTGTCATGCTAAAGCTGACTTAAAGATAGAGAGAAATATGGATCTTAGCCCACTATATTAATTAGTTTTGAGGGTTGTTAATATAGTGGAAATCTTAAATCAAAATATCTTATCAAACTTTACATTATATTGTAGATGACAACCAACAATTCTACTTTATCACTGCAATCAGTCCTTGAGAAGGAAAAACTTACCGGGACTAACTTCCTTGACTGGTATCGAAATTTGAGAATTGTTCTCAAACAAGAAATGAAGATTTATGTCCTAGATGAACCTTACCCTGAGGAATCAGAGAAAGATGCCTCTAAAGCTGATACAAGGCTTATGAGAAGCATAAAAATGATTCTTTTGATGTTGCATGTTTGATGCCAGCTACCATAAGTTCTGAACTTCAGAAGGATCTAGAAAACATGGAAGCTTATGATATGATTCATGAGCTTAAGGAAATGCTCCAACAGCAAACAAGGCAAGAAAAGGTATGAAACTACCAAGGCATTACATTATTGCAAAATGGCTAAAGGTGCCTTTGTTAGCACCCATGTGCTAAAAATGAAAGGCCATATTGAGCACATTGAGAGACTTGGATTTCCATTGAGCCAAGAGTTGGATACTGACTTGATCATGAATTCATTACCTGAAAGTTATAGTCAATTCGTTACGAACTATAACATGAATGAGATGGATAAATCAATTTCTGAGCTGCATACAATGCTTAAAACTGCTAAACAGAATATTAAATCCAAGCCTAGCCATATTCTGATGGTTCAAAAGGGAAAGAATTTTAAAAAAAAATGGAAAGGGGAAAAGAGTGGCTGGAAAGTCCAACGCTAAACCAAAACCCAAAGCTAATCCCACAGTTAAGCCCCCTAAGGAGGGTGTTTGTTGCTTTTACAATGAGCCTGGTCATTGGAAAAGAAACTGTGAGTTGTATCTAGAAGATCTAAAGAAAAAGAAGAGCACTGGTGAGACCAACTCTTCAGGTATTTATGTTATACAAGTTAATCTTTCTCTTACAAGTTCCTGGGTATTAGATACTGGATGTGGATCCCACATTTGTACGAATGTGCAGGGACTCAAAATGAGTAGACAACTAAAAAAGGGCGAGGTAGACTTACGAGTTGGAAATGGAGGAAGAGTTGCTGCTTTAGCTGTAGGAAGTTATGAACTTACTTTGCCTAGTAGGCTTTTGTTAGTTTTGAACAATTGCTTTTATGTTCCTAGCATAAGTAGGAATATTATTCCAGTTTCTTGTTTGGACAATGATGGTTTTTCTTTTATTATTAAGAATAATAATTGCTCCATTTATTACAAAGACATGTTCTATGCAAATGTTGATTTACAGGATGGTCTTTATGTTTTGAAACTTCAAAACTCCAACAACTCTTCGATATATAACATAAATAAAAGACTTAAATCTAATGATTTAAATCCAACCTATCTCTGGCATTGTCGTCTTGGCCACATAAATGAGAAACGCATTTCAAAACTTCATCAAGATAAAATTTTGAATTTTTTTGATTTTGAATCATATAATACTTGCAAATCTTGTTTACTAGGTAAGATGACAAAGAGTCCTTTTACTGGACACAATGAAAGGGTTAATGAGGTTTTAGGCCCAATACATACAGATGTATGTGGACCTTTAACTTCAATTGCTAGAGGAGGTTACAAGTACTCCATCACGTTTAATGATGACTATAGTGGATATGGTTATATTTATTTGTTGAGACACAAATCGAAATCATTGAAAGTGTTCAAATCTTTTCAAAATGAAGTACAAAAATCAACTTGGAAAAACAATAAAAGCTATTCGATCTGATCAAAGAGGAGAATATTTGAGTTAAGAGTTTGATGATCATCTTAGAAATTGTAAAGTAGTTTCACAATTAACTTATCCTGGAACACCACAATGGAATAGGGTTTCAGAAAGGAGGAATCGTACTTTATTAGATATGGTTCGATCGATGATGAGTATGACAGATCTTCTATTTACCTTTTGGGGTTATGCACTTGAAATAGCTGCTTTTACACTAAATCGAATTTCTTCCAAAGTAGTTGAAAAGACATCGTATGAGATATGAGTCTTTTCTTAAAATTTGGGGTTGTGAGGCTTATGTGAAACGTTTAGTTTCTAATAAGCTTGAACCAAAATCTGACAAATGTCTTTTTGTGGGATATCCTAAGGAAACAAAAAGGAACTACTTTTATAATCCTCATGAGAACAAAGTGTTTGTTGCTCGGAATGATGTCTTCTTAAAAAAGGAATTTATTTCTAAAGGAACCAGTGGGAGCAAAGTACAACTTGAAGAAGTTCAAGAACCACAAAATCACATTGAATTGTCTTTGGATACTCAATGTCAACAAATTGTTGTTGACATTCCTCTAGTAGCACAAGAATTACGTAGATCTGATAGGGCACGCCGTGAACCTGAGAAATATAGATTTCTTGTCACTGACAATCATGACGTGTTATTAGTGGATCATGATGAACCCACTACCTATCAAGAGGCTATTTCAGATCCAGACTTTAAGAAATGGTTGGAGGTCATGAAGTCTAAAATGCAATCCATGTATGACAGTCAATTTTGGACTTTGATTGATCCACCTAAAGGTACTAAAAGCATTGTATGTAAATGGGTTTTCAAAAGGAAAACCGACATGGATTGCAAAATGCATACCTATAAAGCAAGACTAGTTGCAAAAGGTTTCAAACAAACTCATGGTATAGACTATGATGAAACCTTTTCACTGGTAGCCATGTTTAAATCTATCAGAATTCTTATAGCCATTGCAGCATATTATGACTATGAGATTTGGCAAATGGATGTAAAAACTGTGTTTCTTAATGGATACTTACTCGAGGATGTGTACATGACACAGCCTGAGGGTTTTGTACAAGTTGAGAATTCTGGTAAAGTATGCAAGCTTCACAGATCCATTTATGGATTGAAGCAGGCTTCACGGAGTTGGAATCTTCATTTTGATGAGTCAATCAAAGAGATTGGATTCGTCAAAAATAAAGATGAACCTTGTGTTTACAAAAAAATTAGTGGGAGTACAGTTGTGTTTTTGGTCTTATATGTCGATGACATTCTACTCATTGGGAATGACATTCCTACCTTGCAGAGTTTCAAGTCTTGGTTAGGAAATTGTTTCTCAATGAAAGACTTAGGCGAAGCTGCCTATATCCTTGGGATAAAGATCTATAGAGATAGATCTAAAAGGCTAATCGGTCTAAGTCTAAGTACGTATATAGACAAAGTACTGAAAAGGTTCAGTATGCAAGATTTCAAGAGAGGATTCTTGCCTATGTCTCATGGTATTATTCTTAGCAAGACTCAATGTCCAAACTCTAAAGAAGAGCGAGAACGCATGAGTAAAGTTTCTTATGCTTCGACAATAGGGTCTATAATGTATGTCATGTTATGTACTAGACCAGATGTTTCATATGCTTTAAGCGTAACAAGTCGATACCAATCAGATCCTGGTGAAAGTCACTGGACATTAGTAAAGAATATACTTAAGTTTTTGAGAAAAACTAAAGATATGTTCTTAGTCTATGGCGGATTGGAAGATGATCTAGTTGTAAGTGGTTATACAGATGCAAGCTTCCAAACTGACAAAGATGATTTCTGATCGCAGTCGGGATATGTTTTTTGTTTAAATAGAGGTGTTTTCTGCTGGAAAAGTTCAAAGCAAATCACCATTGCTGATTCTATAACTGAAGCTGAATACATAGCGGTATCTGATGCAGCAAATGAAACAATTTGGATCAAGAAATTCATTACTGATCTTGGGGTTGATCCTACCATCGTAAATCCTGTTGATATTTACTGTGAAAATAAATGTGCTATTGTACAGGCAAAGGAACCCAGATCACATCAGTGATCTAAACACATCTTAAGACGTTATCATCTCATTCGAGAAATTATTGAGAGAGGTGACATTAAAATATGTAAAGTTTCAACAGATGACAATGTTACAAATCTATTGACCAAGCCTCTACCACAAGTAAAACATGATCGTCGTGCTAGGTCTATGGGTATAATTACATTCTTGAATAGGCCTAGTGCAAGTGGGAGATTGTTAGCGATAGTGCCCTAAGGCCTATTGTATGGACGTAATATTTTGATTATTAAATTTATTGTTATGATAAATTTGCATGCTTTTGTATCATTGAATATTATTATTCTAAATATCCCTAACCGGTTATTATTGTGGGAACAATAATAAGATAAGATTAGTATGAAGTTTGATAGATATTCATAAGATGAATATCTGAATGAGATTCAAATCAAATTCATATATATATATATATATATATTTGTTGAGAACAAATATTAGAATCGACTCGTCTTGAGATTAATACATTGGTTAAAGTTATATATTAATCTTCAAACAGTTGTGACATTAAGTCCTTAGACCTAAAATTGCTACGATTCTTAACATGATAACTATTATGTTTTGACATAGTCAAACATCGTTTTAATCGGACGATTATAAAGGTTATGCTTGAACATAATAAGGAATCGTGCAGTGAGATGTGAGTAATTAAGATGGAATTTATCTCTCTTAACATAAGAGAGATATCTTTGAGGCCCTCGATGATTGAGACTGAGAAATGCATGGCCATGCTCAAATGAGTTGATAGAGATCAATGTCATTTGTTTAATCAATTCAATTGGGCATTGAGAAACTAAAGATGGAACGATATAAGGTTAACATTTTTCATGCCTTATATTCTATCAAGATATCATGAGATAAAAGGATTATGACATAAACTGAATTAAGGTTGTCTCGGATTATGAGCTTTTCATTTAACTTGGGTAGGCATAATGTCTTGCTAGAGGCCGCTTATGACTTGTAGAATAAAATATGATTTTATCTATTGCCAATGTTAATTGAACATATAGGGTCGCACACTAAGAATGAATAAGAATGGTTGTGGTTATTACTCTCAATAATAAACTTAAGATAATGTGATTATTTTAAATTATATTGAGAGAGATTATTTATTCGAATTTAAAGAAGTTAAATTCATATTCTTGTGATAGAATATTTTATTTATTTTATTATTTTTCTAAAAAATAATATTAAATAAATAATATTAAATAATCTCATTATCTATATTTGATTGGATTTAAATTCCTTATTGGATAAGGAATCCGTTTTTAAATATATTATTTATTTATTTTAAATAAATAATATTATTAAATAAATCACATCATCTAGATTTTGGTTGAACTTTAATTCCTTATCAGATAAAAGAATTTATTTTATAATTTATTTAAAAGAATTTTAATTAAATTATAATCAGTGAACTCAATCTAACCTCAATCAAGTCATATATATATATGTATGTATGTATGACAAGGGGTTAGTGAGTGATTTTTTAAATAGCCACCAAACTACAAAGCTAGATTTTCGAAATCTTGATTGGAACTAGCATTTTGATAGTCGTTCGTCGTTCATTTGCGTGTGGATACTTGTAGAGGGCGGTCGTCTTTCAGAAAAGCAGCGCCTTAACTCAACCTGATTCATGAATCAAATATCAAGGTAATGTTTGATTTTCACTTCGTACACTAATATGATAGCATGGGATCCTGGAAATTCTTCATAGGATATTTTTCCGCTGCGTTTATATACCTGATTAGATCAGTTAATTTCCTATGAAACTCAACAATTATAACATTGTAAATAATTACAATTAAATTTGAACATAAACTCGAAAACTCGACTCGAATAAAAAAATTAAATGAATTTTGAGTTGTAAAATATGACTCATAAACTTGACTAACTCGAATTTTTTTACTCGACTTAATCGAACGTTCACCCCTAAATATTACCATATAATCACATCAAAATATATTCAAATATATATACATGAATTTATTTATATTTAGAATGAAACTTATATATTATCTTAAACTGAAATAGAATAATAAAAAATAGGCATTTTCCATGTGTTGTGGTAAGGGTGATAATGAGCCTGACCGGCTCGCAAGCTACTCGGGTTCAGCTCGGTCAAAGCTCGGCTCGAGTAAGTTTGACTCGAGATATTAACAAGCTGAGATGACCCAAGCTCGTGAACAAGATAAAAATAATTATATATATACACTTCATATACACCTGTATGTTTCACTGTTGTGGTTAAATACTTTTTTTTGAACAATTTCTACTTAAAAGGGAGGGAAATGGGGAATTTACTCCTAATGAATTTTGAACCCGCAACCTAAAGGAGAGGGGAATGTGTCAAGTGAAAGCTTTAACCACTTACTCTAGAGATTATTGATATCATGGTTAAATACTTCAAATCCCCTTCTTCTTGTGGACTTATATAATTTAGAAAATGTACTATGATTATCTGTGGACTTAAAAAATAAATATTATATTTTCTTAAATAGGTTTTCACATGTTATTTTTTAAAACTTCAAAAAAAAATTAAAGTAATTTGAAGAAAGAACGAGTCAAGCTCAAACTCGACGAGCTTCAAGCTCGAGCTAAACCCATTAATACTATTTTCGAGCTGAGCCTGCCCATGCTCAAGCTCAGCTCAGCTCGTTATCCCCTAATTGTGAGGTCGTTCAGTCCCATCCGAATTGAAACGAGAAAAGAGGGTATTTTCTTTTGATCTTCAAACTATAAATGTCAAAGTGTATTTTATATCAACTCTCAAAGGCAGGGGAGAGTTTTAGGCATGTTGAGAGCAAGCCAACTTTCAGTTGGACGGTGAGGAAAATCTTAAAGTTATAGGATCGAGGTAACAATTGTTTTTTTCTTCCGAATGACTTAAGTGCTGTTAAAGCTCGTAGGATATGGGAGGAAATTAGAGAAAAGAAAGAGAGACCATTGGCAGAAACTTATGTAGTTCCCTATGCATATTCCTAAACACTCCAAATTGTCATAACCCGTATTCGTTCGGGTTATCTAAATCCGAACCTGAATTTAACGACCCAACCTTTATCTAAACTCATTTACCACCAAAACTTGAATCACTCATTAATCATCTAACCTAATATCCACACACAAACAAAAAAAAAAAATCAAGGCATGGTCTCCACACCGAGACCCATGCCCTACCACCATACTCCCCATATCCTACCCCCATCACCCCATGCCCTATGATGTACCTCCCTTCACCATTTCACTACTAAAAACCAGCTACCTTCACCCTTAATCAAGCCCCTTGACCATTTTTTCCCTTTCATGTCCATAACCGAAACTCACTCCTCACCATCATTCCGCACTATATTGTCATTTTCCAACCCCCTAAACCACGGAACTCATCTCTTCAACCCAAAACCACAATCCTCGTCACCTTTAACCTCACATATCCATCATCCTCCAACACCTTCACTACCATTAATTTTCACCAAAAGAAAACCAAATCCTTTCGTTCCATTACCCGAGAGCCCCATCAAGCAACCCCACAACCGAACCTTCACTCAACCTCCATCTTTCCCATTCCATCCTTTTTTTATTTTCAACAAAACTAAGCTTCGAACTGCTGTGAGATTCAAGTCTTTCAAGAGGGTTTGTTTGTTTTGGAGGTTTGGGTTTTGCATCGAAAGGAAGAGACGAGGTGCGAGCTTCGAACGTGCATTTTTGGCTGTCGTTTGAAACGGCCGGTAAACGCGTCGCCGTCTGTGGCGTGAGGTTAGGCCACCGATGACTGGTCTGGGTTGGGATTTGTTTTGATTTCTAAACGAAGAGGAGAGACCTCTGTTTGTATTTTGGTTTTAAGCAATGGAAAACTTTGTTTTTGTTTTTTTTTTATACATTTTAATCCTTAAAAGCTTTTTAATATTATATGCCGTTTGTGTCCTTTTTCTTACTTATATATATTATATGCGTATACATAGGGGCAGATTCCTTTTGTATAAACACATATAATATATAGTTTTTTTATATACTCTATAATATATGTATAGATATGTATATAGTTCTGTATATAGGTTACGTAATATATATTATTATATATATGATTTATGTCAGTCATATGTATATATATATATTATATTGTTATTATAATATATTATATATATTTACTTTTATATTGTTGTTTATTTATATGTATATTATTGTTATTCATTTATTTGTTCGATCTTAATTCGTATTATTTATAGTCTTGTTACATTTATGTCTTTTATTTGATCCCGTTCTTCTCCTGATAATTTAATTCACATTTATTTTTTTCGTACTTTAATTTACGTATTTACTTTTCTTGCAATTTAATTTATATTTTGTGTTTATTCAATTATTTATTTATCATGTTTTGGTCACACATATTAAAACACCATGTTTTATTAATTCTATTAATTTAGTTTAGTACCCGAGGTCCCGATATTCTAGTGGGAGCGTTATTTCGAGTCTTTGGGCGTCATCTCTTTTGGTATCGTGGGTCGCGGGTTAGGTTGTTCGAATCACATGCTCACATTTATATTTTTTTGGGATTAAATTTTAAATTAAAATTGGAATTTTTTTCTCTTGCAAATGACAACACAAAATCAACGCGGTACTAATTTTGGGCGTTGTGGGGTGCTAACTCTTCTCCACGCATAACAGACTCTCGGACTTAAATTTTAAAATCTCTGGTTAATTTTTTTATTGTGTTTGGCCTACCAATGGCGACTCCATCCTTTTATTTTAAATTTTTTCGGTATTCTATTAGGAGTGTCATTCCGGTCTCCGGGTGTCATCTATTTTGATACCATTTTTGAATAATTTATTTCTCAATATTTTATTTCTAAACATTTTTCAAAATTATTTTATTTTAAATTTTAAAAACCTTGATGACACAAATCAGTGGCAAAGTCAGAATTTTCAGATAGTGAGGTCAAATTAAAGTATGGCATATGGAGAATTTTTATACCACTACAATAAATATTGTTGACTTCATACTCTAATAAATCAAGCGGGTCAATTTTTATATTTTCTAAGAAAAATTTTATTACAATTCTAATATTTTCATATAATAGAAACTTAAGTGAGGTCAATTGCACCATAATCTTTCCAAATAGCTCTGCCCATGACCTGAATGTATATTTTGGATAGATTACTAACGAATGATAGACTACAAAGGATGGACATTCCTTTGAATGATAATTGTCGGCTATGTGAACTAGAAGGTGAGACTAGAAACCATCAGTTTTTCGAATGTTCCTTCTCAAACAGCATATAGTTGGATACAGTGACACGGCAAACGTATAAATATAATTGGTTCTTTTACTTCACAGTTTTGTATAGATTGGGGTTAGCTTGACTGCCCTGTAAGAAGATATATGTTAGATTGTAGCAGCATTCTTTGCCGGATAATAAAACTTAAACATTTATCCCAAAAAAACTCTTAAAGGTAAGAGTTTTTTACTCTAATTTTCAAATTTTCCCATATTTGATTATGAAATTCAATTTCACTTGACCCACCAAAATTTGGATTTTATAATAAACTTGAAACGTCATCTAACGAAATTCAAATCCATTACCTATGTGTTAAATAATAAATTTTTATTATAATCACGGATGTAAAAAATACATTTGGTAGATTTTGAAACGATCCGATAATGTTAGATTTTTTTATTTATAAAATTCATGTTTTGGAATGAATAAAATCTTAAATATCTTTGAGTTAAGAGCAAGTATATTTGGCCGGTTGGTCAAACTGCTCATCTTTATTCTCTCATATTCCCTTGAGTCATGAGTTCTAAATCTACTAAGAACACTACATTGCTTACCTTAGAGTCTTCCCTCTCCTTCTCCTCTAAGTAGGATTAGGATAAGACATAAGATTTATATAAAAAATGTTAGAGTCGGGTTTGGATTTAGAAAGGGGTCATCGTGTCTCGAAATAATTATGAAAACACCCTTATATATATATATTTAAAATAAGGTGTTCGATATAACCGAAACAATCGAGCAAGAGAAATCATTGACATTTGCCAACACCAAAATAAAATGAACCACAGCTGCACTTCGAACCTAGGATAGAAACAACACAAAACAGCACTAGAAATGCAGCACAAAATCAGACCAGATCCAGCCATAAGCGAGAAACCAAAACAGCACAGTACCATTAAGGAGCACTTTAGAACAACTCTAAAGGCCTGGAAATTCCTTTCTTAGCCAAAAGATCGGCATCCACACAGTACCATTATTAGTTAGGTTTGATGAAAATATATGTTAAAAATAGCATATATGTTAAAATTATGGAAATGATTTAAATTTTACGAATAAATTAGTATTTTATTCAATCGTTTTCCTGTTTTAAAAAGATATGTTCAAAAGGGTCATATTTTAAATTAAAATTTTTAATTGAATTCGAGATGTGTAAAATTATATTTAAACTTGAATCGATTTAAATTTTATGGAAATCATATCGAATCGAGTTTGAATCAGCCAAAAACTTAACCCGTCCCAGTACCGTCTCTAATTGTAATTCCCCTGAATTGGTACCTAATCGAGAAATATGAGGTTCTGAAATGTAATTGATAATGGAGGGTGCAGATGCACCACCTATAGCAAAAACTGCAATGAGACCTAACCTTAGCTGACCACATCACTGCCGGAATGGTTTGGCTGGTTTCAACTAAACCATATACTTACTAATTATAATCTTCAAACATTACCTCTAAGCTTTATATATATATCTTTTATTGAAATAAAACATGCAAATTTAAATTTGATCTTCTTTTGTGGTTATTTGCCGATATAATCAGAACTATGTAAGAGAGCAATCTGTTTGATATTTTGGTTCGTTCACCACTCATTTTTTACTTCGTAAAGCGTTTTATTTGGATAGAGACAAACGAGATTCGGGTTTCTGAATTCTCTAATGATGTACGTCAATCTCAAGGAAAAAGTTGCTTTTCTTTGCATATTTGGATTTTATATTTTATTTTTGTATGAATTTTCTTTTGGTAGACTTAATCTCTATTTGAGTACATTGAATTTATTATACTTTTTATTATTTTTTAATAAAATTCAATTGTCATTATTCAAAAAAAATCTATATTGAAAGATAGGGATCATTTGAACAACAATAAATAACATATAAAGATGATGTTATAATCCGAACTTTAAATGTGATGTCAGTTGACTCAAAATATGTAAAATGATATATTTTTATCTCTAGGTGTAAAGTATAGGAAAAATCTAGAGTAAACGTCATGTATCGATATACACTACTAATTATATGAACTGATATGTATTAGTAATTATTTTAATAATTTTTAAAAATATGGGACGTAAAGCATTATTTTTTTGAGAATAAAATATGTTGAAACATTTTTGCGTCACTTTTTTAGTTTTTTTTAATTCAAAAATAATGAAGTTTTATTAAAATATTAAGACCATAAACTAAAAATATATATGAAAAAAGTGGTACAAAATGTGTTTTAACATGTTTTATTCTAAAAGAGAAACAATCACATTTTAGGTCCACG
Source organism: Hibiscus mutabilis (assembly GCA_019671005.1). NCBI lineage: Eukaryota > Viridiplantae > Streptophyta > Magnoliopsida > Malvales > Malvaceae > Hibiscus > Hibiscus mutabilis. The sequence goes on along the minus strand of CM033739.1, from coordinate 5,786,477 downwards.
TGATTTTAAAAATTCTTAAAATAACTAATCGTATATATCAGTACATATCGGCACATAATTTTAAAAGTTTTATGATTAATATTTTAATAATCTAACTATTGTATTTATCAATATAATAGTATTCGTTATACATGTAAAATTTTCAAATCAATCTGACATCTCTATCATGTTCATCTAAGGTAGTGTCTTTATATATAATTGAATAGATTAATATATATTTAACCATTGTAAATTTATTATATAAAATAAATAGTTAGATACTTTCAGTTCACTCAAAGTTTGACATGATCTAAAACAAGGACAAAAAATTTTTGCCCCTTTTTCGGTGTTTTTTTTATGACCCAACACTAAAAAAAATTAAATTTTAAATTTTAAACCCTACGCCTAAAAACACCCTTGAATTCTAAACCCTATCCGTAACTTTTAATGTGTGAGCATAAAGAAGGGCACCAAAAGAGTAGAGAATTTTTATTCCTAAATAAATTAGAGAAATTTAACATTTAAATTAATAAAATATAAATCATAAAATATGTAAAACTTAATTTATTTTACACTACTGTAGATTAAGTATTAAATTATATGAGTTATGTCACACGATTAAAGGATAATTTTACAGTAAATACCATGTACCACAATGTACAACTATTTATATGTACCACAATATATCATTAACCGTTTTAATTAGTTTTGAAGTCTTAGGGACCGAAAATGTTATTATCCCCTTTTAGAATAAAATCTTAAAAAATAACTTTTATATTACTTTTTCATATTTTTCTTTTATTTTTAAGGGTAAACTACTCAAATGACCACCTAACTATAGGATTGGTTTCGATATGACCACCAATTTTTATTTTTGTCATTTTAATCACATAAATATTTAAATGATATCAATCAAGCCATTTGCCGTTAAAACCTAACAAAATGGTGACGTGGCAGATAATAGAAATTTATATAATTACATATTTAAGCTCGTTACTTACATGTTCTATCAATTTGGTCATTATTTTAGTTTAATTTAAATTACTTTTTTTAAATTCAATAAATTTAATTTAAATTTCCATGGCGTTTTGCACCTGAGTCCCTCACTGACTGCTTTTGGTCCGCAGCTTCGTGGACACAAGGATCAAATGGGTTTGTAACCCTTTCTTCGACACTGCGGTCAAAAAAGAGAAAAAGGACTTCTCTCAAAAATCAAATCGTCTCCTCTCCTCTCCCTCCAAATCTCTTCCACTTTCCTATCTCTCTCTCTCCCCTCTCAAAATTTATTTCAATCCCTTCCACTATCTTGTCCAAATCAATTCTTCTGCCAGTAGCATCCAAGTGGGAAAAATAGTCAACAAGAACTAAGCAGTTTAGTTGAATCAAATAAGTGGGTATACTTTTGTAATTTGAAATGTTAACAGGAAAATAATCATATGGCAATAGACAATAGCTAGTTAACATGCTATTGTAGGAAGTTGATATATATTGTTAAAGCAAGTCTGCATAAGTGAAGCATCAGCTCTTTGCTTCCTAGGTTAGGTGAGTTTACCGTCATTTAGTAAAGCATAGATAATGCAGCGCCACTTTCTTCCAGGCTCCGGCACCTGGAAAAGTGACATAGGGATTCACATATGTTGTACATCTTCTGCAACGAATAATACCGAATTGAGATTGGAATTGAAAAGGACAAGATAACATTAATTATAATTGAGGGATTAAAATAAAATATTAAATTATTTTTAATTAAAAATAGGGTCAAATTAAAATAATGAGAGTTAAATTTATTATTTCTTTCGAATTAGGACTAAATTGTTTGAATGTTTAAACGTGGAGGATTAAATGTGTTATTATACAAAATATTTTAACAGCCACATCACTCTTTTAAAGGTTGTTAACGGGTCAGTGACCAAATTGAAACAAAACTAAAAGTTTAATGGTAACATTGAAGCAATTGAAAGTTTAGTTACCAAATTGAATAATTGATCAAAATTTAGTAACCATTTGTGAACTTTACCCTTAAATTAAAGTGAATGTAGGAACTATAATTATTTTTTAAATTAAAAAATAAAAGAAAATCTAAAAAATAATATAAAAATTATTTTTTTAAGATTTTTATTCTAAAAGGGGATAATAACACTTTTGGTCCTTAGAATTTTAAAACAAATTAAAACAGTTAATGGTACATTACGATACATATGAATAGTAGTATATTACGATACATGACATTTATTACAGAATTGTCCCACGATTTAATCTCTGAATATTAGTGTCAACAGAGATATTATTGGTGTAAGATAAGATTATATAAACCTATAATATATATATATAATCTCATCATCCATTTCATTGATCTAATGGCAATGGATTATTGTAAAATTAATAGTTGAGTTTTACATAGTGTAACTGGATCTCATCCCATATGAGTTAGGATCCACTTACACTATGTAAAACTCAACTAGTTTTACATTAATTCATGGCCATTAGATGGGTGAAATGGATGGATGAAATTAACTTCTTATTTTTTTCCCAAGTGATAATCTTCACATATCCTACTTCTAGTCTCATCCATCCATTTCACTCATCCAATGGCAATGGATTAGTATAAAACTAGTTGAGTTTTACATAGTGTAACTGGATCACATCCCATATGGGTTAGGATCCACTTACACTAAGTAAAACTCAACTAGCTTTACATTAATTCATGACCATTAGATAGGTGAAATGGATGGATGAGAAATTAACTCATTGTTTTTTTTTTCAAGGGATAATCTTTACATATCCACTTTTAATCTCATCCATCCATTTCACTCATCTAATGGCAATAGATTAGTGTAAAACTAGTTGAGTTTTACATAGTGTAACTGGATCCATCCCATATGGGTTAGGATCCACTTGCACTATGTAAAACTCAACTAGTTTTACACTAATTCATGGCCATGAGATTAACTTCTTTTCTTCAAGTGATAATCTTCAAATATCCTACTTTTAATCATATCCATCCATTTCACTCGTCTAATGACAATGGATTAGTGTAAAACTAATTGAGTTTTATATAGTATATCTGGATCTCATCCATATATATATATATAAACTAAGAGCTAAAGAAGAAAACACTTTAGCTTTTCTCCCCCAGAATTTGATGTTGAGCAGCTGGCTGGCAATGGAAAATTGAACCATTGGTCTGAATGAATACCACATCATTACATTATACAAAAACTATCAAAACTTGAAAGAAATGTCACTACACCAAACTTGGTATATAGCGGTATTTTTAGCAGCGTTTGTCTAAAAAACGCCGCTAAAGACTTATATATAGTGGCGTTTTGGTAGAAATGCCACAATACTCATATTTTACTGACGTTTATAGTGGCGTTTGTCTAGTATATAACTTTTTTGAGAGACATCACAAAAAGGGACTCAAAGGGGTCGGTGAAGACAATGGCTCCACACCCACCTTTCAAGCAATCTGCAATAACTCCCTTGCCTCTCACCCCATTTTCTTACCAAAACAACATGTTCGATCCCAGCAAAGAACTCCCCAAATCTTTTGTCAGTTTGTCGGATCAGTTAAGATTAAGCGGCAGTTATGACAGTTACGATGATCATGCCATGAACTACGGTTCTAAAGTGACAAACACAGCTCAAAACTATGCAGGTTACGGCAGCTGGAACACCATGGTGGACGATGAATCTGGGATTTCCAGTCCTCCTTTATGGAGAACTAGTCCCCGACATGAAGAGAACATCGATTACCGATTCCTTTCGCCGTCGTCGAGAGCTGAAGCCATCGCTAGAGGTCAAAGGGAGCTTATGGAAATGGTTCGTAAAATGCCCGAATCTTGTTATGAACTCACGTTGAAAGATCTCGTGGAATATCATCAGCAGCAGCAGCCTGTGGTCGAGGAACCGAAACAGGAGAGTTTTGCAGAAGGAAGAGGTTCGAATTCGGTTGAGGAACTTAACAATTACAAGAAAGAGAGGCAGAACAGTCAGAAACAGCAGAATAACAGGAGTGGGAGCTTGAATAATAGAGGGTTTCTTTTGAAAATGGTGTTTCCAGTTTCCTTGGGGTCTAAGAAAAAGAACATCAAGAACACAAGTAATAAATCCAAAGTTTCTCCAAAGCCAATTGTACTAGCAGATGCATCTGGTAAGACAGTAGATAAAGATTGGTGGAAGAAGAGATCGGATTCGAGGGAGAGCGACGGCGGTGGATCGACTATAAACAGTGGAAGCACCAAAAGCAGCCGTAGCAGCAGCATCAACAGCAGCGGCAGTGGCAGAAGCAACAGCTGCCGGAGCATCGGTAGCACTTCTTGTTGGATTAAAATCCGCAATTATGGGCAGATATGTAAAATGTACGATGCTATTATAAAGTATGACACAAAATTAAGTGGTCAATTATGTTAGGCGTGTCATAGGTATTAAAGTGTCATGAAAATAAAAGTGTAGATACCATAAGATATATTTATAATTCAATGAGGGGCAAAGTTATAAATATTTAATAGTTGATTAAATCAACTATATAAAGAGGTAGTGGTCCCCAAGAAATAGGTTAACTTGTTTTTCTCTCCTTCCCGTCAGAGAGATTTACATCAAGAAAAAACCTATATTCTTGAAAGATCACAACCATCTTTTAGGCAATCTCCATTAAAGGATTCAAGGTTTTCATTCCATCAATAAATTCATGTACGCTTCCGCATTCAGTTTATTCGGTTTATTATTTTTGATGATTTGACATGATAGATCATGGGTTAAATTTCATATTAATTTATGGTTTGGTTCTAACAAGTGATATCAGAGCCAGGTTATGTTGGATCATTGAGAATAAATTATTTTCTAGATTGATTCGTTAGTAAGTTTTTATGTTTTTGCGTCAATCATTATTGTTTAATCCTTCGTTAACAAGGTTTTAGGGTTTGCCGACTAATGCTATACTGTTTAAGAGCATGGTTATGTTTTATTTATTTATTCTTCAATTAAAGATATATATGAAATTTACTGCTTAGCGTCGCATCAATTTCCATTACTTTCTCTATGGAATTTAGGGTTAATTTTTATTGATCAAATTTTGTTTTTGCGGCAGTATTAAGAAAAGGTTTCGATTGGATTAAAACAAGTTGTGGACGTTTTCTTCATGCAATCTAACAATTGCAAATTCAAAATTTATATGTTATCTGCTTTGGTTGTTTCTGTGCGATAACCCTAATCTATATATTTAGTTTCGGTTAAATTTAGGGTTTCTTTACTAGTCACAAATATTTGTACCCTATATCATGATTTCTTTTTAGATTTATTAGGAACAACATGCTTTAAGTGTGGACTTTGTATTGCTTTTGCTTCAATTAGTAATTGCATATAGTTAATAAAGTAATGATATATATATATATATTTTGATTTGGTTTGATCAAAATTTTAGTTTTGGTTATTTAGAAAGAAAATACAAAGTTTAACTTGGGTTTTGTCGTGGTAAATTTCTCGTGACTTAGAAACTTTATAATCAGGTTAGCTCTCGAAGCTTTATATTTGAGTTATGTTTAATAACCCATGCTTGAATTATTGAATTAATTTGGTTTTGAATCGGATTATTATATTCGATTGGTTTAGTTATTTATGATTATACATATCATGTTTAAAATTTTGGTATTCACATTCAATTCGGTTTCATCAAGTATTTCAATTTTGATCTTTAGGTTATTATGCACATTAAATATTCATGTGATCATTATTGAATTCATTAGTATGGTATTTTTACTGTTGGTTAAATATTGATTGTTTTGAATTCAAGTTTTATTTTGGTAAATGCATGCTTAATGAATTTTTTTTAGAAACAGTCAAATATTTTGGTTTTTCGATTTCTGATAGCCCCACTCAGAAACCTTATTTTGGGTTATTTCAGAAACTTAAGTGTTATCAGAAACTTTAGTTTTGACTATTATAAAATTTTAAATTTGAATATCGGTATATTTATATTATATATTTTAAGATAAATTAATTGAAGCATTAAGCCACCAAAGTGGCCTCTATTGTAGAAATTATTTTATTTTAATATATAAAAGGTTTTGTGCATGTAAATCGGATTATGTTAGTATTAATCGGCCCAAATGAAGGTTATTAATTAACATTATTACATGTGCAATTGTGGTAATAAACATGTGATAATTATTCAGTTTTATATGTGAGCAATAAATCGGCCCAAAGGAAGATTTCTGTTTGACATGTTCTTATTATCAATGTTTGATTATTGTACCAAGATATCACTTGCAAGTTAATGTTTTGTCCAAAGATGAAATATTAATGGAGTGTCCGGTATCTTGATATGATGTTTACCTTTATTCAAATTTATTATTATTATGATTATCTTTTAATTTGATTGAAAGATAAAATTAAGACAAATATTTTGAAACAATTAAATTCATATTTTGGCTTCGGATGTCTAATATTTTAATAGACTAATTGAAACATAATGTTACCAAAGTGACCGCTTTTGTGTAGATTAGTTTATTTAAAATATTAAGATAATTATGAGTTTTTGTAATTCATGCGTTTATTAATTGGCCCAAAGGAAAGTTAATATTTGGCAGAATTACAACGACAACTGTGGTGATGAATGTGTGACAATTATAAGGTATTTTATGTAAGCAATACGTTAGTCCAAAGATTAATCTATTGTTTGACATAGTTTATTGTCAATGTTTGGTTGCTACAATAAAATTACCGCTTACAGTTAATATTACTGTCCAAAGACTTGATATTAATGTTATGCTTGGTATCTTGAGGGGAACTAGCCATTATTTTGAATTTATTTGTTTACTTATGAATATTTATGTGAGCTTGTGTTATTTTATTTACTTATTTTTGTTCTATATTTAGGTAATTTATCTTTGATGTCACAATATCTATTAAATACATTCTACACTCATGTTTAGTGAAACTAATTTCAAGGAATAGAAAAGACACTTACATATAGTATATGGTTGTATGAACATAGACTTTGCACTAAGGGAAGAATAACTTGCACCTCTCACCGCGGTAAGCACCCATAAAAGGGATTTTGAGAGGTGAGATTGTTTGAATCGCATGAGTCTAATGATCATTATGAATAACATTCTATAAGTCTTTATGAGTAAAAAAAATCTAAAGAGATTGCTCATATTAAGGGTTTCCTTGACGAAATTAAGAAATTTTTTATCCAAAACATTAAGGTTAAGATGACATCACTTATGTCTTCTTTGATGTCTATGAAATATAAGGGTCAAGGAAATGTGAGGGAGTACATTATGAAAAATGTTTAATATTGCTTCAAAATTTAAGGCATATAAGATCGAACTTTCTAACAATTGTTTGTTCTCATGATTTTGGTATCGCTTCCTATACAGTTTAACCAATTCAAAATTAGTTACATCTGTTAAAAGGAGAAATAGACTTTAAATGAGCTTATTTCTCATTATGTTAAAGAGGAAGAAAAGTTGAAGCATTATAAGTGTAAAAGTACCCATTCGTTTAGTGCTCATTTAGTTAGTGTCTCTAAGAATAAGAGCAATAAAAAAATATTAGAATAAAGTTGCTAAAGGTCCTAATCAAAAGAAACAATTATAAGTTACAAACTATTGATTCTTTTCTATAAGTTAGGATACATGTGAAGAAATTAAACTTTAAAAGTAAGCAACTACTTCGGTTATTTTGAGTGATCCATGGGCTGTAAATTTTATGATCCCACAATTAAGATTATTTTAAGGAGAGATTTATAACTTTTTTTAGGATGTTGAGTTTGGAGGGAGAAATAAGGTTACATGCATTGCTTTTGAGGAGGAATTGGGTTATAATTTTTTTCTTACTATCACTTTTGACAATGTTTAGGTTTTCATACCTATCATTGATCAAGAAGTGAATCAAGTACCTTAGCAAAACAATGTTAAACAACTCCCATTCAAGATAAAGGTAATTATTTCAGAAGAACAAACACAACAACCTTAAAAAAAATAAGTGCCATTAAAGATATCCACGAGAGGAAGGAGAATTACTATTCTAGATTATTACTTTGTATTTCTTCAAGAAAATAAGGATAATAATGGAATGATAGAAAATGATTCAATCATTTTTTATCAGATCATAAAAGTTCTGACTCTCAAAAGTGGATTGATGTCATTCACGAAAAGTATAATTTTATGCAAGACAATAAAGTTTAGGAACTTATCTCATTACCTAAAGGTGCAAACCAATTGGTTGTAAATGGATATTTAAAACCAAGAGGGATGCAAATGATAATGTGGACAAGTATAAGGCATGTCTTGTATCTAAAGGATATACTCTAAAAGAAGACATTGATTTTGTGGAGACTTTCTCTCGAGTTTCATTGAAAGACTCTTTCAAGATAATCATGACGCTTGTTGCTTATTTTAATCTTGAGCTACATAAAATGGATGTTAAGCTTGTGTTTTTCAATGGTGACATTGAAGAAACAAATTATATGATACAATCATAGATTTGTGTCTAATGATACAAAAGCAATGATATGTAAATTAAAAAAAAAAACCATCTATGAGCTTAAGTAGAAATCTCATTAATGATATTACAAATTTCACCAAGTAATTATCTCGTTCAGTTTTGAGATAAATTTGGCTGACAACTGTATATACTACAAGTTCAGTGGGAGTAAACCAAGTGATACTCAAATTGCTAAAGAAGACAAATTTAGTCTTACTCAATGCCCTAAAAGTAACCTTGAAATTTAGAAAATACAAATGATTCCATATGCATAAGCTATTGAGAATCTAATTTATGCTCAAGTATGTATGGGTTCAGATATTGCGTACATTGTTGGAATGTTATACAGATATTTAAACAATTATAGTATGAACTATTGGATAGCAGCCAATAGGGTTATGAGATATCATTAGAGAACAAAAATTACATGCTCACATATCAGAGTTCTGGTAAGTTAGAGATGATCAAGTTTACAGACTTCGATTCTGTTAGAATATTGATGCAAAAAAATTATGTCACATGAGCTGCTACTTATAGATTGAATAAAGAGACCACTTAAGTTATTTTGTGACCATAAATATGCATTCATTTATTCTATAAACAATATGAACACTTCAAATTTGAAGCATACAAATATTAAGTTCCTAGTTGTTAAAGAAAATTTAGAGTGGTTGCGTGTCTATAGAGCATGCTGGTACAAACTCCACAATTGCGCGCTTATTAAGAAATTATCACCCTAGGTCTTTCATGAGCACACTACTCATGTGGGTGTAATGTTATTTAAGGATATTTGGTTTTAGTGGGAGTTTGTAATTTAAAAAAATACTCATTTGGTCTAGACACAATTTCGGTTACTTCAGTTTAAAGTTATTTTAAGATTATTTCTGCAAAAATAAAGTTCTTTTGATTTATGCACACTCTGAATTTAGTAAAATTTGATATCACTAAGGTTTAGGAGGACCAGTTGGAAAATAGACATGTTCGGTTCACATTTCATGTAATTTTCCATGCTACACATCCATGATTGATCTATGTCATTTGACTATATTTGTATATGTGACCATTGATGGGTCTAGTCATGATAAATATGGCAAAGGCTACTTTGATCCTATATGGATATAGTTGATGGACGAGATTGTTATAGAATACCTATTATATAATAGCAAAATTTTGAGCTCATAAGGTTGTACATTTATTAGGAAACATATGTTGCCCAAGTGGGAGATTGTTGGATTAAAATCCGCAATTATGGGCACATATGTAAAATGTATGATGTTATTATAAAGTATGACACAAAATTAAGTGACCAATTATGTTAGGCGTGACATAGGTATTAAAGTGTCATGCAAATAAAAGTGTAGATACCATAAGATATATTTATAATTCAATGAGGGGCAGAGTTATAAATATTTAATAGTTGATTTAATAATCAACTATATAAAGAGGTAGTGGTCCCCAAGAAATATGTTAACTTATTTTTCTCTCCTTCCACATCAGAGAGTTTTACATCAAGAGAAAATCTATCTTCTTGGAAGATCACAACCATCTTTTAGGCGATCTCCATTAAAGGATTCAAGGTTTTCATTCCATCAATAAATTCAGGTACGCTTCCGCATTCAATTTATTCGGTTTATTATTCTTGATGATTTGACATGATAGATCCTGGGTTAAATTTCATATTAATTTATGGTTTGGTTCTAACACTTCTGGCCGCAGGTATGAGAATAGAATTCGACTGATCTGAGTAATGATTCAACTTTCATTTCAATGATTTGGCTACATTCACCATAAAACAGATCAATAACCTATTAAAATCTATTCAAAAGATGAACAATTTCATGATTGTAAAGTAAGTTTTACATAGGAACAGAGATTCAAATATCGGTCTGTTACTATAATAGCAGTAGAGACACCGTTTGAAATCGTAATTATGAAAAATAACGATTCACAATGAACACAATAGCATCTGTTATGTCCGCAACCGTGATAAAACACGGTTGCGACCATAATTTAAATTCTTGTATAGGAATCAATTGAAATGCAGAGTTTTTTCAAACAAGACTGCATCTTTTTGGCGACAAAGAATTAAAAAAGGTTGTTCTTTTGTGCTAAATGCAGGCATAGAAGGAAAGGTTGCTTGGCTTTCATTTTCTCCAGGAAAATCAAAGCATCTCGATAAAAGGGAAAGCTTCAGAGTTCAGCCATGTTTAAAAATGGTGTTTCAACGTGTAATTATCTTTTCAATAATTTTAGGTTTTAAGTA